>CABHPP010143340.1:51031-68274 GCA_902168425.1 Peromyscus attwateri
GTGTAGGTGGGTGCAGGTGGTGTAGGTGGGTGCAGGCGGTGCAGGTGGGTACAGGCAGTGTAGGTGGGTGCGGGCGGTGTAGGTGGGTACAGTCGGTGCAGGTAGGTACAGGTGGTGCAGGTGGGTGCAGGCAGTGTAGGTGGGTACAGGCGGTGCAGGTGGACGCAGGTGGTGCAGGTGGGTACAGGCGGTGCAGGTGGGTGCAGGCGGTGTAGGTGGGTACAGGCGGTGCAGGTGGGTGCAGGCGGTGCAGGTGGGTTCAGGTGGTGCAGGTGGGTGCAGGCAGTGTAGGTGGGTGCAGGCGGTGCAGGTGGGTGCAGGCGGTGCAGACAGTGAAGGCATTCAGTGCAGGTGGTATATGTAGTGCAGGTGGTATGTGCAGTGCAGGTGGTATGTACAGTGCAGGTGGTATGTGCAGTGCAGGTAGTATGTGCAGTGCAGGTGGTATACACAGTGCAGGTGGTATGTGCAGTGCAGGTGGTATGTGCAGTACAGGTGGTGCATGCAGTGCAGGTGGTATGTGCAGTGCAGGTGGTATACACAGTGCAGGTGGTATACACAGTGCAGGTGGTATACGCAGTGCAGGTGGTATACGCAGTGCAGGTGGTATACGCAGTGAAGGCAGTGCAGGTGGTATGTGCAGTGCAGGTGGTATGTGCAGTGCAGGTGGTATGTGCAGTGCAGGTAGTATACACAGTGAAGGCAGTGCAGGCTGCTCATCTGGATTGTGCCGCTTTCCTAGTTTGTCTCAACCATACTCTGAGCAGAGAAGAGGGGGAGGTGACGGGTCTGTGTATAGGGGAGTTGAATCACGACACGGGGTGACTCCAAATTTACATCTACTGGAACTGAGGTGCACACAGTTGAGGACAAGGTAGATGCCGTTTGGATTTCTCATATGCCTCTGTCATCATTTTGAGGCATTCTGACAAGAGAAAGGATTGAGTAGAAATCTCCCCACAGCAGCTTCCTGTCTGCAGCCCCAATAGAGGCAGGAGAGTTGTCAGAACTAACAGGTCATCCCACGAGAGTCGCTGGCTGGTATCATTCCCACCCTCATGTAATGATTTGGTCCTGCCATGTTGATGTTCATACACAAGCCATGTGCCAGATGACGGATCAAGGCTTTGTGAAATGTGCTTTCTGTTGTTGTTTCAAAGAGGACAAAACCACAAAGACTGGTCAGGTACTCTACACTTGTTTCTAATCCATACAAACCCAAAAGAGGTCAGAGTATGAGAGAACTGAAATCCCAATCCATATTGTACCTTACTGGGAAAGTATGTCTTGAATACTTGAGCTGCTGGGCATCCTGGGTCAGGAAGACTAGGACGTATATAGGAGGACTCAGCCTTACATATCTGGACTCAGTAGCCAAGATCCACAGCGGCTCTGTGCTTACCTAGCATTTGTACAGTCAGGTATCAGTCACAGGACCTCTCCTGCAGTGTTTGGAGGACAGTCTGGAGCAAACCCAGCAACATCTGCAAGGGCTTCGATGAGAAAAGGAAGACCTTATGGAAGAGTTGTCTCCCCCAGAGTAAAGCAGAACAGAAATGTGAGCAGATGAAAACACCTGGTGTTGGGGAATATTATCTTAAGGTGCATTACTTTTGTTTATGTTGCATTTGTTTAACTCTGTGAAGCTGTGTTACTGTGCCTGTCTAAAACACCTGATGGTCTAATAAAGAGCTGAACAGCCAATGGCAAGGCAGGAGAAAGCATAGGTGGGGCTGGCAGGCAGAGAGAATATATAGATGGATAAATCTGGGAGAAAAGGAAGAAGGAATGAGAGAGGAAAGAGAGGAACCAGGGGCCAGTCACCCAGCTACACAGCAAGCCACAGAGTAAGAAATAATAAAAGGTACACAGAAATAGAGAACAATAAAAGTCCAAAGGCAAAAAGATAGACAAGGTAATATAAGTCAAGGAAAGCTGGCTAGAAACAAGCCAAGCTAAGATCGGGCATTTATAAGTAAGAATAAGCCTCTGTGTGTGATTTATTTGGGACCTGGGTGGCAGGGCCCCCCAAAAGAGCAAAAACAAACAAGAACCACCTGGCAGACAATTTAATCAATGACATCAGCTTTGAAGAAGATAAGGCTGGAGGACTCGAAGTACACAACTTCACAACTTACTGTAAAGGTTCAGTAATCAAGAAACCCTGGTAGTCACAGGGGAGTAAACAGGTAGATCGCGTCGTAGACTAGAAAAGAAGATCCCGAAATAAGCCCACAATAATATGTCTGACTGATTCTGACCAAGTGTGAAAGTAGTTCAACGAAGAAAGGACAGTCATTTCAACAAATCGAACCTGCACAGGCCAACAACATAAATTCTAAAAGTACCTCAAAATGTTTCATGGATTTAGATGTAAGATGGGAAACTTTTAGGAAAAAAAAATCATGGGAGATTCAGGAGACACGTTCTCAAGCATCCACTCCACAGCACAATCCACAATAAAACCAAGTAGGCATATTGGATTTTGTCAAAATTAACCTTTTTATTTTGTAAAAATAATTAAGAAGAGGAAAGGCAAGACAAACCATGTAGTGTCTGGTCAATATGGAATATATGCCCAAAACTCAGAAAGAAACAATCCAAGTAGAAGGTGGGAAAAAAAAAGATTTTTGAAAAAATTGAAATTGGTATAAATAGCATGAACTCAATGGAGCAAGCTAAGAAAGATGCCAAGATTTACAACAGTTCTTCCAGGGATGGTCCGATCTCACTCATACGCCACTCATTTTCTTTAAAAAACAAAAACAAAACAAAACAAAAAAACCTTAAATCTGCCTTTTTGTCCTGTTTATCTTTTTTGTCTTAGATTTTATTTTCTTTGTGTGTGTCTATGTGTGTGTGTGTGTGCGCGTGGGTGCTTAGAGAGGCCAGGATTCTGGATCCTGGAGCTGGAGTAACAGATCCAACATGGGTGTTGGGAACCGAACTCACGTCCTCTGGAAGAACAGTCTGAGTGAGCTCTTAGCCTCTGAGTCGTCTCTCCAACCCCTCTGTTCTCATGTTGCATGGTTTGCTTATCAACATTCCCGTTAACAGCACCTAGAAAGTGGCACTGTAAGAAGCCCACACGGACTCAGGTGCACTGCTATCCTCTTGTGTATCTCCCTCTCCTCCTCTTACTGTCTATACTTAAATCGATGTCAAAACCCTTTTAGAACAAACGTCAAAGCCTGGCATAAAAGCATTATGGGTAAATTAGAAATGAAACTACTTTCATTTTGAAAAATGATTTATTTGCTGTTATTATATGTGACCATGTGAATGACTACAAGTGTGTATGTGTACCACAGGAATGCCCTGTGCCCATGGAGGCCAGGGTGGGTGCTGGATCCCCTGGAGTTGGGGTTGTACACAACTCTAAGCCCATCTCATGTAAATGCTGGGAACCAACTGAGGTCCTCTGCAAGAGCAGCGAGTGCTCTGAACCTCTGAGCCATCTCTCCAGCCCCAACTACTTCGATGTTTACATTGGACATACGTTTTTTCCGCCTAGAATAAGTGTGATAAATATCTAGACGTGAATGACTTTGTCTCAATTGCCAGGGAAGTCCAAGTATATGTGGCTTTTTTCTAAGCCCCACTGTGTTGTCAGCCACCATTAAAGGAGAAGTCTAAAACCTCGCGAGAACTGGGTCTGGGGCGAGGCTAGTGGTAGAGCACTGGCCCAAAACAGCACGAGAGATCCTGGCTTCTTCTGTAATTGAACATCCGATGCAAATGCTTCTGAAGTTGTATTTTCTAATAAGTCATCATGAATGAGAGACCCCGTGCTTTTATGAATGACAATGTTTCTGCTCATGGAATGTTTTGATATTTGCATGTTTCTGATACCAGTTATCTGATTAACCATAGAGTTGTCCTAAATCGGTCTACCGGTTCTTCCCCCCTTGGTAATCTGCCAGGTGCAGGGATCTCAGAGGAGGGAGGGCTCCTTTATCAGGAAATATATGCTGTGGGCAAGATGGCAGGGTGTAATTTCCCCTGTGGGAGATCTCAGATACCCAGGGTTCTCTTAGTTTTTGGAGGGAAACACAATCGAAGGTAGAATTTGGTAATTGCATGAAGAAAAACAAAAACAAAAAAACAAAAAACCCAGAACAGATAAATGAACTGCTGGTATCGTGGTGGGCAGAAGAGAATCTATGGAAATTGTGTTTATTTTACCAGGTGGCTCTGTCATTATTATCAGTTGTTCCACATGAAGTGGCGCTGAGGAGCCAGACATGGCCACCTAGGGGGAAGATGATGGCGGCGTGGAATGGGTTGTGGTAGTTGCCGGTCACTGCCCCCGCCCCCAGCCTCGATGAGGGCACACAGCTCTGTTACCAAGGACACACAGAAGTCCCACCCCAGCGCTGTCTGCCATTCCTCTGTTTATTCCCCAGGGAAGCCCAGCAGTCTACACAAGAACAAAGAATAAAATGAGGGGGGGAGAAACTTGGCCTCTGCCCCAGTTTCAAAAGCACCAAACCCCAAGTTGACAGCCTCGTCTTATGAACTTTTTAAAATGTCATTCCTGATGGTGGAAACTCAGTGGTGGCCCGAAGCCCTGAGGTGGGAATCAGCGGTACATAATCACATATACATCAGCTCACGGCAAATCCTTGACTTCAGGACTTAGGTGAGAACCGTTTATCATCTTATGGCAGTCCCACACTACCCACCGTGTGAAGTCTCTCTCCATCCCTCCTGTCTTCACTGTCTTTGCACCAACCACGCCTCTCTTTTCCCTTCCTTCCCAGTATATACACGCTTCTACCTTTGTAGCAATAAGGCTGAGTTTCATTTTGGAAGGGGTATTTATGTCAATCTTCTCTTACAAATGAGAAGACTTCCCCTTAATTGATCCCCAAATAAGAGGCAGGGCATATTTATTTCCTCGTGTCTAGTACACACCACACAGTTTAGAAGGTAATAGTTGTTTACTATGTGATTGTTTGTAAATGGCAGCAAGGTTTACAAGCTTCTTGTCACTCAAGAGTTAGAAGTTGACTAACGCCGTGGATTGTAGTATTGTTAAACATCTTACCGGTTTGTTTCTAATGACAGCATTTTTATTCAAATAAAGATGAGTTAAGTATGAAGTCTGAATTGGGCTTACAGTACTGTGTGGGAAGGGAGTGAACTATTTTAAGGGAAACGTGTGCCCATGGCAGCTTTCTCCTCTGAGTTATCATTATGCAGAGGTACAGGGACTGAAGGAGAGCAAACCGTGACCAGAAAACAAGCCAAAGAAAAACACATCTGGCACACTGCCCTTTGAAGGTTGATGATGGTCTGAGATGAGTCCTGTCCTGTGGGGTCTGGGCCAGCAGCACAGGAGGCTGGGGTGGACAAGAGTTGCAGCCTGCGCAGGGCAGCAGAGGTTTGCTGGAGTCTGGGTAAGTGTCTTCAAAGGTTCATGTGTTGCATTTGGTCCTGTGCTGGTTCCATTTCTGTTGCTCTGATGAAACATTCTGACCCAAAACAACTGTGTTGGGGGACAGAGGTAAAGAGGAGGCCTAGGGAAAGAGGTTATTTAGTTTTTTACTTCTGGGTCACAATTCATCATTGAGGGAAGTCAGGGCAGAAGATTTAGCAAGGGCTGAAGCAGAGACCATAGAGGAGAACCGCTTCCTCTCTCTAGATTGCTCGCTCTCTGTCTTTGATCCCCGGTGAACCCAGGCCCACCTGCTTGGGGATGGTGCTGCCTAAAGTGGGCTGGATCCTCCCACATCAATCATTTATGGAAACAATTCCTCATAGACATGCCCATACACCAATCTGATCTGGGTAATCCATCAATAGAGGGTTCCGCAAGTGACTCAAGGCTGTGCCAAGTTGACAGCAAAGACTTAGGAAAGGGCCCTAGTCCATTGTGCTAACGGGAGATGATGCACCTTCTGAGATGTGGGCCCAAGTGGACAAAGATTACATCATTGGAGCTGTGCTCATAAAGGGGTTCTGGGGCCCTGGTCTCTTACTTCTCTGTCTTTGTAACCCTCACACTTTGAGGTGGACAGCTGTAGCGTGAATCTAATGATCTTAATAATAAAAACCTGGAGTCAGCTATCGGGGTAAATGCTGAAAGATCAGAGAGACAAAGGAGCAAGTCACAGCCACCTCTTCCTCAGCCTGAAAGGGGGCTAAGCTCCTGTCTCCACTCTGCCTTATATTCCTCTCTCTGGCCCACCCTATCATTTCCTGTTTTCTCCTCACTAATGCCGGAATTAAAGGCATGTGCCTCTCAAGTACTGGGATTAAAGGCATGAGATCCCAAGTGCTGGGATTAAAGGTGTGTGCCACCACTGCCTGGCCTGTATGGTTAACTAGTGGCTAGCTCCACACTCTGATCTCCAGGCAAGCTTTATTTGTTAGGGCACAGACAAACTATCACCACAGACAGCCGCCTCTGTTAGGTTCCAGGCAACTGGTCTACCTGATTATGTATTGAAAACTCTAAAACTATTAGACAAAATGAACTACTTTAAAAATTGATTGTCTCAGATACTATGTTAGAGCAATAGAAAGCAGACTAATGCAGAGGCATTATTCAGAGCATCTCAAGATGCCTCTACAACCAATTTTAGTCACACAAGACCACATTAAATTGTGCCCTAAAAGAGATTCTTTTTGGCCCTGCCTGTGTGTGTGTCCATGCATGTATGTGCCTGTGTGTGTGTGTGTGTGTGTGTGTGTGTGTGTGTGTGTGCGCACAGTGAAGGGTATGTATATGCACACACCTGTCTGTATAGCTGTTCTTAACTGTGGTGTGTGTGTGTGTGTGTGTGTGTGTGTGTGTGTGTGTGTGCAGTAAAGGGTATGTATATGCATACACATGTCTGTGCAGCTGTTCTTACTTGTGGTGTGTGTGTGTGTGTGTGTGTGTGTGTGTGTGTGTGTGTGCAGTGAAGGGTATGTATATGCACACACACATCTGTGCAGCTGTTCTCACCTGTGTGGAGGACAGAGGTTGTCATCGAGTGTCTTCCCTTGCTCACTTCTCCATCTTTTTTTCTGAGATAGTGTTTCCTATTGAACCTGGGATCACCATTTAAGCTAACTGGTTGACCAGCAAGGTCCCTGGAATCTACCTATCTCTAGGCCCCAGTGTTGAGGTTCTGGTGCATGTCACAGCACCTGGATCTTCTGTGGGCTCTGGGGATTGAACTCAGGGCCTCATGCTGGTACAGAAAGTCCTTTTCCCAAGGAATCACGTGTAGCATGAATCTTAAAAGTCTTATTAATAAAATCAATCCTGTCCAGTTATTGGGGTGAACACTGGATGGTCAGAGAGACAGAATAAGCCACAGCTATCTCACCTTGCCGGATCCTCAGCTGGTCTTGCTTCCTCAGACTGGAAGCCTCTATGTCCTCATATCCGAATGACTCTCAGCTGAACTGCTGCTAGAAGCCTGAATGCTTAACCAGGCCAAATGCTTCTCCAGGCCATATGCCTACCCAGGCCAAATGTCTTGAGTTTCTTCACGCCTTATATACCTTTCTGCTCTCTACCACCACTCCCTGGGATTAAAGGCTGGCTTTCTGGGATTAAAGGCGTGTGTCACCATGCTTGGCTGTTTCCAATGTGGCCTTGAACTCACAGAGATCCAGAGGGATTTCTGTCTCTGGAATGCTAGGATTAAAGGCGTGTGCTACCACTGCCTATCCTCATGTTTAACATTGTGGCTGTTCTGTCTCTGACCCCAGATAAGTTTATTAGCGTGCACAATATTTTGGGGAACACAATACCCCCACATTTCCTCTCTTTTTGTCTAAAATTTAAAAAAAGCTTATAACTAATACAAGAAAAACTATCCAATAAGTATATACAATACATATAGTCAAGATTTCATTAACAACGTCTAGTCCATTAACATTTGACAGATCCAGACAAAACACTCCATGATATATATTAACAATGTCTAGTCCAGTAACAATCACATCTCCCTGGACTTGAGATGGATTATCCTGAGGGGGAAAAATAGATGAGGAATCAGGATAGGCGCACACTGAGCACCACTTTGGGACTTTTTGACAAAGTGTGTCAGGCAAACAAAAAAGACCCCCTATTAAAAACAATTTGCTGGAGCCATCAGCGATGACAAGCACTTGTTGCTTTTCCAGGGAACCCAGGTTCAGTTCCTTGCACCCAAATGGCGCTTAATAACCTTCCCAAACTACAGTTGGAGGAGATCTGACTCCCTCATCTGACCTGCACATACATGCATGCAGGCACAACACTCATGTGCATAATAAAATTAGGAAATCTTAATTTTGTTTTAAAAACCCACACAAGATTTTGAGGGAGGTTGTGTCATTGGTAGGTTTAAGGGAGATATAAACTGTGGAATTTGTTTTTGTGGTTAGTGACTAAGACACCGACTAGGGTAAGATTTTAGCGAGTGATTTGTTTGGACGATGTTTTTGACACAGACTCAAATGGCACTTGGAAGCACAGACTTAGGTGTTCAGATTCAAAACACTTATGCTATAAAGCAATATCATACATCATCTTTTTTCTTTATTAAAATGGACTTTTCATAGATGCCATAATTAATGTATCATTGAAATCCTATTTCCTGTCTAGATTTGCATAAATTATAGCTCGACATGAAATACGTACGTATTGCAAAAGTGAATGTTCCGTGGTCTAGTTCTTTGTGTGTGAGTGTGTGGGTGGGTGCCGGTGCCAGCATGCATAGGGCGTGTGTCATCAGAGGACAACCTTGGGTGTTGTTCCTCAGGTGCTGTCTTTCTTTTGTTTGATACAGGGTCTCTCACTGGTTAGGATTTCACCATGTAGAGCAGGTTAGCTGGCCTATGAGCCTCCATGGTTCTTCCTGTCTCTGTCCCCCATCTTAACATGATTGGGATCACAGGTATGCATCACGGCACCCGGCTTTTTAACGTGGGTTCTAGGGATCCAAACTGAGTTCCTCATACATGGCAGCATTTTACTGACTGAGCTATTGCTCCAGCCCCCCAGTGATATATTTCTATGAAACTAGGCATCATAGACTTTGTGATACATAATGGGCACCACTTTATTATGAATGTGATTCTGTGAAAAAGGGATCTAGTCAGGACACTGGGGATGGCTCAACTCTTCTCCTCCAAAACTAAAGCTTCAGCTAGGGTGGGATGGCTGGAGGCATATGGGAGAGCTCAGTTGGGGGTATCAGTCTAGGGTCCCGTTCTATACCAGGTGTCTGCTGGGGCTGGATGGCTTCTATACTCACGAGTACAGTGCCCGGCCTAAGATGGCAACAGCCCGGGGCAGCCCACCCTGCTCTGTCTAAACGCTGGATCCTTGTGACAGGTTTGAGAATCCTCACGTGATAGTCTCATACTGGTTACAGGATAGCTGCCTTCTAAAGAGAGATGAGTGGGAACCAGGGAATCAACTAGGCCTGTGCCCAGATCTGGCACAGTATGCCCTCGGCTCTACTCCGTTGACTAAAGAAATCACAGCGTCTGAGCAGAGTAAAGGGGGGGGGGGACGAGATAGGCTTTACCTCTTGGGGGTGGTGGTGGCGAGGTTTTATCACAGATATGCATGTGAACAGGAGATAGTACGGCAGCCATCTTTAGAAAAGGCCATCGGCCCGCACCATGAATTCCAAACTGAAGGCACGTGACCTGAATGTGCCTCCCTGAGTGATGATTAGTTTGGGCTTCTGTTCTAGCACCGTGGACAAGGAGCAACTGATAAACTTGGAGAAGGGCAGCTTCAGGGAAGCCTTCCTTTTCCAGCAAGACTGCAGCTGACTTCAGGAGGTGAGAAGCGCGGTTTTGTTCACCATGTTCTTTTATCAGAAGCCCATGCACCTTGAACTGTGGACATGAGAACACAGAGGTGAATGCTCTCCCCGAGGTATAATGATGCTCTGGGGACTATAGGATTATGTTTGGGAGGACTTCCTTCACCTTCTTCCAGAGCATTTTTTTCCAGCAATTAGTAGGAGAATTTCCTGTAAATAATCCAACAGTGGTTTCTCTTGTGAGTTTTCAATTCTTTTGGAATCCAGCGTCCTGTTGAAGAAGCCTGAGTGGGATCTTGGTTTGATCAAGTATCAGTTGTGTGACCTTGAGCAAATGACCCCTGAGAAGCTCATGTCTCTGCTTGGAACACTAGAATAACAAGTGTTCTTTACAATTCCTTACAGATTTTTATAAGGATGAAACATTTGATAAGTGTTAAATACTCTCTCTTGGAAAATAACTAGGAACTCTCATGGCTGCTAGGGTCTGCATAAAGATCTCAGGTAGGAAACCTAGGGAAGGAAGCAATTCCTATGGTGGTTATGTTCAGAAAGATGGCTCCTGGGCATGCCTGCGGGGGCTTGTCTTGATTGCATTTACTGATGCAGGAAGACCTATCCCAGTTGTTCAGGGTCTAAGTTCTAGAAGGGGAGAAGAGACCTCAACCCTAACACTCTTCACTCCTTGCTCTCTGTTTCTGTACTGTGACGAGCTGGCTGAACCGTCTGCTGCTGTGACCCCCCCTCCCCAACTCCATGTTAGCGGGGTTGATAATAATGGGGGCAGTGACGGAATTAGGACCCCAGAGACCCTCCTCATCTTAGTGCTATTGAGTCCTCATAGCATATTCTCTAAGATGGCGTCAGTTTTTGGAAAAGATATAGTTTCTGTAGGGTGTGTTTGTGCACGTGTATGGCTGAGCTTGTTAAGTATCTGGAACACACAAGCATTTATACAGAAGACGCTCTTTTAATTTATGGCTACATTGTAAACTGGATAGTTGGAAACTCTTCACAGCTCATTATGAATGCCATAGGCAGTTTCTAAGTGGTACACACCTTGGAAGACCCCTATGGCCTCTGTCTGTTTCTATTAATATGCTTGTTTAGTTTTCTTGAGTATGGGCTGGGATTTAATGACTGCCCTCTTGGAAACCATCCACAGCCTTCTTAGAAACCATCACTCCTAAGACAACACTGTGACTTCTGTTTTGGGTGATACAAGGAAGCCATTTGGCATGCTGTTGGTACCCTTGGGAGATGTGCGTGCTACCAGGAACAGAGAGGACTTCCAGAGAGTCAGGACCTGAGGCCTTGCCGACAACCACGTGAGTGGCCTGGAGGTGAATCCACACCCAGGTGAAGCCTAAGATGCATTAAGCCCTACAAAAGACAGTGAGCCAAGGCATTCAGGCAGGCCAGGCCTGGATTCCTGACCAACCAACAGTGGGAGATGATGAATGTCTGCTGCTTTGGAGGTAATTTGTTACCGCAGTAACAGATCATCGATACAGAGGCCAAACAGAAGTCATTCATGAGGCATTGTTGAAGGATCTTTGGGAAGACTGCCTGCCAGGGACTGGTCAGCTAAACTGACTGCATGGTGTGGCACGGAACTAGACTGTAGGTTTAGACAGCTTTATAGCCTTTTTGCTTGGCGGTTCAATTTACTTACATTCTGTGTGCCTCAGTGTCCCATCCATAACATAACGAGAGTGGTCAGCAACTTCCTTGAAAGACAGTTACAAGAATGGAAAACCTTTCCACACCCTTCTGTAGCTGGAGAGTTTTCTCTCCCGGTCCTGCCAAGCCCTGGCAGTCTGACAGCCCACTTAGAAAATAAACTCACAGACACTTATATTATTTAAACTGTTTGGCCTAATGGCTCAGGCTTCTAGCTATTTAGTTCTTACATCTTAAATTAATCCATTTCTATAAATCTATACCTTACCACGTGGCTCGTGACTTACCGGCATCTTCACATGCTGCTTGTCATGGCGGCAGCTGGCAGTGTCTCCCTCCGCCTTCCTGTTCTCTCAATTCTCCTCTCTGTTAGTCCCGCCTATACTTCCTGCCTGGCTACTGGCCAATCAGTGTTTTATTTATTGACCAATCAGAGCGACACATTTGACATACAGACCATCCCACAGCACCCTTCAGTGCTGGAGCAAATTTCACTATACCATTATTACCTAGGGGGGTGGGGGGGTGGGGGAGGGAGGGAGGGGCTGTTACTGAAGAAAGACCATTAATGACGTCTGGATTAAGAAGTAAAAGAGGATGTGGTAAGGCTCCCCAAGGCCTTGAAGGCTGAGTCATCTGTTTTGGGAAAGAGGGTTCTTCTCTGAAGATTAAGTGTCCGTCTCGACTGAAACATGGCTTTGCACACCTTAGAGCTGCGGTAGAGATGAGAGGGTATAGAACCTCTTACTTGTTTTTCAAAGATCGAATTCATCTTTCGAGAGTCATCTATTTTACAGCATGGTTCTCTGAGTATTCCAGAAAATGTCTGTTTTGTTGTTGTTGCTCTGGGATAATTGTTAAAACAGGTCGTTTAGTCACACAAATTCATAACAGCCTACCTTGGGGTAGGAGGTATTTGAGATGGGGATCAAAGGGGAAAATGTCTGGTTGAGAACACGAGAGGCAGCATGTGTTGAAAGTAGCATTTATTTTCCTAGGGAAAAGCATGCATTACACTTACAAGGGGGGTTGGTATAAGCTTGCTCAAAAACCACTCATGGAAAAGAAACATGGAGGCATAGGCCTTTAATCCCAGAACTAGGGAGGCAGAGGCAAGCAGATCTCTGTGTGTTCGAGGCCAGCCTGGTCTACAGAGTGAGTTCCAGGCCAGCCAGGACAGTCATAGTGAGACCCTGTCTCAAAACAAACAAACAAACAACAAAACAAAATACCCTCCTCAAAAACAAAACAAAACTCCAAACCCTACCAAATGAACCACAACAAACATCAAGAAAATAAACTTGATATGGAGAGTGACCTCTGGGCACAGGCATAGCGGCTTCCAGACAAGGTGAGCAACAGTGTCCTTGGGTTGAGAAGTCTGTGCTGGTTAGTTTTTTTGTCAACTTGAAAAAGTCAGGGACATCTGGGAAGAGGGAATCTCAACTGAGAAAATGCTTCCATCAGATTGGCCGGTAGGCAATTCTTGATAAATGATTGATGTGGGAGGGGTTCCACCATGGACTGGTGTTCTTGGGTTGTGAGAAAAAGTAAGTGGGCATGGACAGCAAGGCAGTAAGCAGCTCTCCTCCATGGCCTCTGCTTCAGTTCCTGCCTCCAGGTTCCTGCCCCGAGTCCCTGCTCTGACTTCTTTCCATGACTGAGTACAAGCTGTAAGAGGAAATAAACTCTTTCTCCCCAAGTTGCTTTTAGTCATGGCGTTTAGAACAGCAGTAGAAGGCAAAGGAGGACCAAGTCCTAAATCACAGAACATGTTTTGCTCCAACATCTTGAAGTACTTATCTGAAGAGAGGTCTGAGAAATAATCAGGATGCTGATGAGCAACTTTTGAGGGGTTTCATGACCGAGGGTCAGGGAAGCAGTGATGGAGACCCCACTCATATGATGTCTGTGCCTAGCACATTAGTTTGAAAAGGCTGGATCTCGGGATGGCCCTGTGTGAACAGCAGTCACTTAAGAAAGTTCTGGAAGGGAGCCATTCACCGTAAGAAAAATGTGTCCAGGTGACCTTTTCAGGTCCCTGCATTCTACGGTAATACGCTTTAGAAAAGCAAGATGTGACAACATTTGTGATAACGTCCTATCCTAATGACAATAGGAACAGATGCCTGACATGTTCAAGACTAGAGAGGGTGGCGAGGGATGTTCTTTCTGTTGCACCCTCAGCAGGTGTCAGGCACCTTAGCCAATGTCAGCTTTTTTTTTTTTTTGGTTTTTCGAGACAGGGTTTCTCTGTGTAGCTTTGAGCCTTTCCTGGAACTCACTTGGTAGCCCAGGCTGGCCTTGAACTCACAGAGATCCGCCTGGCTCTGCCTCCCGAGTGCTGGGATTAATGTCAGCTTTCTTGTAACAACAGCTCTTCATTTCAGAGAGGTCATGTGCCCCAGATCCCTCACCTATCACCGGCCCCACTCCACACCAACTATTTGAGTGACCCCTCCCCCCCAACTGCCGCAGTACAGCCAAAGGAGAGCAATATAGCATAAAGCGCGTGTGGGGGGGTCCGGTATCTTGCAGGGTGGACTAGCCGAAGACAAATGTCATCTCAATAGCGATGAGTGCATTTGGTAGCAAGATGTTGGTTCCTCAGTATCAGTCTCCATTAAAAAAAAGCAGCCCTCATGGTGGCCCGCAACCATCGATAATGAGATCTGATGCCCTCCTCTGTCGTGCAGGCATACGTGCAAATAAAGTACTCATATAAATAAATAATAAATAAATAAATCTTTAAAAAAATTAAAATGAAAAGAAGCAGCACTCCTTGGAAAAGTGGCTGGTTCCTTGGCTCGAGCAGAACGATCCTGGAATGTCTTGGAATGTCAGAACGTAAGGAAGTACTCAGAGAATGAAAGGTTCCGTATAAGGGCACTAGAGCCAGCCAGCTGTAGAGGATTCTAAGGCCTCACTTTGTGCTGAGTATGAGATGTAAGTAATGATGGTTACGTCTTACAATCTCCTGATTAAGAATGCCCAGTCCCCACGGGTGCAGACTCAACAGAGGAGAAAGGGAAGCATGCTGGTCCAGGAGAACACTAACAGTGCAGAAGGAATGCTGGGATAAACCTACAACACCCAGACCTTAGCAATCACATCATGAACCAGGCTGCAATCAATAGCCCGCGTATGTGTTAGGGAAAAATTGGAGGAGCAGCCATGTGATATTTAGACAGTCTCAAAGGGTCTTTCAAAAAGACACTTGTGGAGGGGCTGGAGAGATGGTTCAGTGGTCAGTACGTGCTGCTCCTGTGGAGGACCTGAGTTCAGCATCTGTATGCTCACAGTCATTTGTAACTCTAGTTGCAGGGATCTGATTCCATTTTCTGATCTCTGTGGTACTAGGCATTCTTATGATGTGTATACATACATGCAGGCAAGTACTCATACACGTAAGTAGATTTTGTTGTTGTTGTTATTGTTGTGGTTTATGAGACAAGGTTTCTCTGTGTAGCCCTGGCTGTCCTAGAACTCACTCTGTAGACCTCTGTAGATCCGTCTGCCTCTGACTCCTGGAGGGCTGGATTAAAGGCATGCACCACCACTGCCCAGCAAGTAGATCTTTTTTTTTACAAAAGATACTTTAGGGACTGCAGAGATGTGGACTGCTTTTGCAAAGGCCCAGTTGGATTCCCAGAATTCACGACAGGCAACTCCCAACTGCCTGTTAACTCAAACTCCAGGGACTCTGAAACCCTTTTCTGGTCTCTGTGGGCACCTGCACTTACATGCACATACCCACATAAGGCACTCTCACACACAGTTAAAAAGAAATCTTGAGAAGATATTTGCTACTTACAAAGAATAAAATATTTCAAACCAGGAGTCCAGTCGATGAGAGAGAGGAGGGATTCTATGAACCAGGAACATTGAGATCATGATGGGAAAATGTACAGAGATGGCTAGCCAAACTAGTGGAAACACATGAACTGTGGACCAATAGCTGTGGAGCCTCCATGGTACTGGACTAGGCCTTCTGGATAGGCAAGACAGTTGTTTAGCTTGAACTGTTTAGGGGGCCCGCAGGCAGTGGGATCGGGATCCATCCCTGGTGCATGAGCTGGCTTTTTGGAGCCCAGTGTCTATGGTGGGACACCTTGTGCAGCCTTGGTGCAGGGAGGAGGGGCTTGGACCTGCCTGGCTGAATGTACCAGGCTCTGCTGACTCCCCGTGGGAGACCTTGCCTTGGAGGAGGTGGGGATGGGGGGGTGGGTGGGTTGGGGGGCGAGGAGGGAGGAGGGGGGATCTGTGGTTGGTATGTAAAATTAATAGAAAATCTCTTAATAATAAAACAAAAAAGAATAAAATAGCAATAATAGAGAAATTTTAAAAAGTTTAGGAAAAAAGTTGGGTATATGTGGAGATAATAGAATCGTAATGGTTCTGGAATCTGGGTGAAGATAATAAGTCTTTTTTTTTTTTTGTACAATTCTTGCCGCTTTGCCTGAAACCATGCAAAACAATCATAATAAAGGCAGAAATGTACAGTAAGAATTCTGTCTCAAGCGTGCCTTCTGTCTGTCTTTTGTTTTCCAGCTCCCATTACCCAGACGGGGCCCAGAGAACAGAGTGTGGCACATTGAGGCTGAGAGAGCATTATTAACATCAAGAAAATAACAGGTCTCGCCAGGCAGTGGGAAATTCTGGGGGCACAACGTGAAGCTCCAGCTGCAGTCTGTCGAGGAGGGTGGGTTGATGTCCAAGGAGCACCTGGAGTCTGTGAACCGTGCTGAATACAGAAACACAATCGGCTCCACCCCCTTGCTGGATTCCTTTCTCAGGCAAGAGGGCCAAAGCAGGACCCAACTCCCAATCGACACATGGGAAACCCAGGCTCAGTGAGGTTCCCAAGGTTGCACTTCAGTCGGACTAAAGTGTGTACTTTTGTGTGTGACTTTTGTGATTTTAGACTCTCTGGAAGCCATCAGCAAACAGTTGAATTGACACCCCCTCACACACACATCATCTGAGTATTTTTTTTTTCTAAGTCAGTGTTTTTAAAAAGGGTGGTCCAGAACCATTAACAGCAGTGCCCAGACATTCCTTAGAGATTATGAATAAAGAGGCAACGTGATGGCTTAGTGGATAAAGGCGCTTGCCGCTCAGCCTGATGACGCGAGTTCAATCCACACACCCCAGATTTGTGTGGTGAGCACAGGCTGTCTTCTGATTTCCCCCGATTTCCACTTGCGTGCTCATCCTCACAAAATAAAAAATGTGATCAAGAATTAAAAAAAATTACCAACGAATAAGATTCTCCTCTCCGCAATACCTCAACCTTTTGAGTTAGACCCTGGGAGTGGTGCCTAATTATCTATTAGATTAAAAAAAAATGCACGCACGTGTGTGTGTGTGTGTGGTTTCGCGCCTGCGCTCGCTGTCAGAGAACAAATTTCGAGAGTCAGTTCTCTCCTCCCACCATGTGGGTTCTGGGGATAAAACTCAAGCAGTCTGACTTGGCAGCAAACGCCTTTATCTGCGGAGCCATCTCGTGGCCACTATCTGGATTTTAACGAGTGTTCCTAGTGATCTTGTTGCACGCTCAAGTTGGACAATCACTACACCCTACCGCTCCTTATGGCAACCGCCTCTGTAGCTAGAACTTTGCAAAGAAACGAGGTTAAAGTTTTTCAAAAGGCGTAATAATTACCGTTCCCGCTGCATAACTAACCCCGGGAATCGCTGGGTTTCTTCCAGGACAGGCTCGCACACAGGCTGGAGACAGCAGAGGGAAGGGTCCACGGGAGTTGGGAGGAGGGACTGATGACAATTTTTCGTGGT
>CABHPP010143341.1:0-12024 GCA_902168425.1 Peromyscus attwateri
GGTAAGGAAGATTAACATTTATTAAATCCTAAGTCTGTTGAAATACCTGTACTTACTAACTTTAAAATTTCTTTTTGTGCCCAAAATTGAAGCCTACAATTAGTTTTCAATCCAATGAAATAATGTCAGCTTTCAAAGGACACAGACAGCTACTTCTAGCTTTTTTTTCCATTTTTATTTGTCTTTTCTCATTCAAAATGATACAAAAAAGTTTTCAGCTTCATGAATATCTAATTCTCTCTAAATTATAAGGTGATTTACTTTTTGCAGCTTGAAAGGTTCGCCTCTGTTAGATTTTCTTCTCTCCCTGTGTGAAGAAGCAGATGCATTCTGCTGGATCTGCCTCTAGGTAGAAGGAACATCGTAGTCATTTGACGCATCTTTAATTCCCAAAGGCCATTTCAGAGAGTTTCCCTTTCCAGCTTTTTTTCTTTGAAAACTTTTAAGAGAATCCAAGTCTAAAAACAATACACTGTAGAATGTTCTGCCCAAGATTGAGAGGAGACAGGCAAAGGTTAACAAAAACACAAAGAAAAAAATTTAACTCATTCTGTTTTATGGAAGGCAATTTCCAAGTAGCTTATCTGTTATGAAGATAACGTCATCCATGCATTTATTTAATAGTTAATTAGAAGCATCTCTTAAAAGATTTCTCCAGCCATAATCTTGGCTAATATTATCAAACTGATGAGCAAAGACATCATACCTACGTGTTCAGCTGATGATGTGGCAAAGATCATGAAATTCTGCAAAACTCAATCTAAAGAGAGTTGTAAATCGCACAAATACCAGCTAATGGATAATGAGATTCTATTCTAATGTTGATAATGTGCAATGTAAGTGTTTCCTGTTTCTTAAATAGGATATCTTTGACCATTTAAGCAAGTCTTTAGCACCAAGCATCCACAGACATGAGTATATTAAAAAAGCCATTTTGTGTATGCCGCTTGGAGGTAATGAGAAAGTGCTTCTCAATGGGACACGCTTAAGAGGAGACATCAATGTCTTATTAATAGGTAAGAGCACGCTGAGTTAATAGTGCATTGATAACTTATTTTTATTGTCCCCTCCTCACCATGCTTGTGTGGTTCGGTGATGTAATATTAGCAGAAAAACAAAAGGCCAAAGTAGCACAATTACTGTGTCATCGTTTTCCAGTATAAAGATGTGCTTGCTTTCTATTAGAGATGTCTTTTATCGGTGAGGACATCATTTGACCTTTTGCACAAACGTTATGTCCTATACATCAGCCAGGTACCCCTAATTCCCCCACTTGGCCCCTTGCTCCCAACATTTTCTTGCACCAAATCTGACAATTGATCTACTGAAAATTCTAACAGCCTGAAATTGTAGTCAGAATCTTTTTCTAGCTGGGTTGATTACCAGTCTTCCAAGCCGCCCTGGAGCTGATGTTCCTAAGCCAAGCAGAGCTTCATCATCAAAGCCTTGGGGCATTTTCCTCTAAGAACTTGTAACTGTAGAATCTCTACCTGCCGTAACTCAGTCCTCAATGATGGTCACTCTGGTGGGCTGTGGGACGAACACAAGAGCCCACGTGATTAATTCTGGTTAGTTGTGGAAACAAATCAGATATATTCACTGAACATGCAGTAATGAAGTACTTACTGCATGCCAGGTACCACCTACTACTCACAAAACAGGAAGCCAGAGACACTGTGGACTGAGGTTACCAAGTGAGGGGCACATCTGCATTAAGCATTCTACAAGCTGATTGACAGATTAAAACCTGTGATTGTAGACAGTTGGGTTGTTAGAGGTTGAGAACTAAATTTTTTCCAGTTCTCTGCTGCCCCCTAAATAGCTAATCATTACCCACCTCCGTGTGTGACCATCCTTGTGGCTATTAGGTAGGTCCTCTTGGACTTTACAAACATCCCCTAGCTTCCACCAGCGCAGAGACTAAGGATGTCATCTGCTGGCGTGGGAGACCTACAGCAGAGATTGCCCCGCCTCACTGTAACCCACTCACCTGCCTGATGTTTTTGCCAACATACTTGAAAACTCATCTTGATTTATGGCTTCCTTCATTCCGTTCCTATAAACACTCATGAATCTGTCACCAGGTTGGAATATGGAATTGGGGAGCTGAATCTGTGTTCAAGGCCATGGTTACTCCAGGATAAACCATCTCTTCTTCTCCTTGAGGTGATGGCTGTGTTTTGTTCTGTTTTGTTCTGTTTTTTTAAATCATCCTCCAGCTTGTGCTCTAGGGGCTTGAGGAAGAGAAAAGGGATAAACAGGTAGAGAAGTCAGTGCCAGAATGAGTCACATGTGAACAGAAGGACAAGCAGAAGCTAGTGGGAGGCATTCACAGAAAGTAGCAGGAAGGAAGAAGTCCCCTTTTCATGCTGTTTGATTGTTTTTACTAAAAAGTTCTTTGTGTGTCTGGAGTTACGGGGTATGGATGGAGGTGTGCGTAGAGGACCACTTGTGGGATTTGGTTCATCCATTCCTGCAGGTGGGTCCCAAGAGTAAACTCAGGTCATCAGGGTTGACAGCAGACACCTTCACCCACCGAGTCATCTCACCAGCCCTTCCTTTGAATATTGTTTAAGCCAACAACGTGATCATCGTATTTAAGAATTCAAATGAGATGCTTTCTCTGCTTTAATGATTCTTTCTAAAAAGTCATGCTTTGCCATGTGCTCCTTATTTTTACCATGCCTTCTGTTGTGTACCAGTCAGTTGAGTGCTGTAAACACAGGCCACCCCAGGCACTTGGGGGTACCTGGCAGTGTGGGAAGAGGGGTGGAGAGGTCATGGATATTAGGAACGTAGACATGAATAAAAAACCTTCAAAAATACTAAAACCTAGCATCTTTCTGTGTGTTCTTGAATGGTTATCTACCCAAAAAAAACGTATTTAACTTGTTTTTTTTGTTTGTTTTTGGTTTCCTGGCTTTGTGAGTCGGAGCCTTGCTATGTATCACACACAGCACCAAGTCAGGTACTGTGCCCTTTTGTGCTGGTGTGAATGAGAATGGCCCCCATGGGCTCATAGATCTGAATGCTTGGTCACCAAAGAGTGGCACTATTTCAAAGGATTAGGCGGTGTGGCCTTGTTGAATTGTGACACTGGGAATGGGCTTTGAGGTTTCAAAAAGTGTCCCTCTCTCTTCCTGCTGCCTGCAGATCCGGATATAGAACTCTCAGCTACTTCTCCAGCAACATGTCTGCCGTGTGCAGCCACGCTTCCCGTCATGATGATAATGGACTAAACCTCTGAACTATATAAGCCAGCCCCAATTAAATGCTTTCTTTTATAAGAGTTGCTGTGGTCATGGTGTCTCTTTGCAATAATAGAACACTGACCAAGACACTTTTTAGAGCCCAGTCTGGTGTCAAACTTTTAGCAATCGCCCTGCCTCATCTTTGCCAAGTGCTGGTATTACAGGCATGCACACATCATTCTGGGCTTCCTACTTTTCTGTTGAGGTTCTGGGGATAAGAGCCAGGGCCTTGTACATTCGAGCCGAGTGTTCTACACTGAGCCATGTCCCTGCCTTATGGTGTATAAAGGCAGAGTGTTCGTCTTCGCTGTGTGTTTCCCAATAGTCAAAGTGGAACTGAGATCAGAGGAGCTGCCTTTGGGTTCAGAGGCACTGGCCACTGTTGCTGCCCATGGAACCTTATGTAACCCTGACTCCCCCCCAGGCTGCCCCAGCTGGGCCGATCCCTGCTTCCTTCTCTGTGGTGATCACCTGTTGCTAGGAGCCCCAAAACAGGAGCATCCTCTGCTATTGCTGGAGATATCTCCACAGAAAGATAGAATTAAAAATAACTAGCCATCAGGCTGCATGGAAGCCAGAGGAGTGGCCAGCCATTTCGCTATTAGGCTAGCCTTCCATGCAGCTGATTAGAGAGAACAGATGAGTGAGTGACAAGGACTGATAAGCCAGGAGAGGGGTAAAGTGAGCTGCACGGAATGCAAAGCAGATGGACACTTGGGTTGGAACAGAAGGAAGAGACGGAAGTTTTAGGCAGAGTTTCATTTCTAAAGATACCAGTAACCTTTATATATATATTTTTTTCCTGAAGAATATCAAAGTCCTTTCTGTTGGTTTTTTTACATTTATTCATTCATCTCTCTCTCTCTCTCTCTCTCTCTCTCTCTCTCTCTCTCTCTCTCTCGTGTGTGTGTGTGTGTGTGTGTGTGTGTGTGTGTGTGTACGCGCATGTGTGGAGGTCAGAGGACAACTTCCAGGAGTCAGTTCTCTCCTCCCACCATGTGGGTCCTGGGCAAGTCTTGGTGGCAGGTGATTCACCCACTGAGCCATGTCACTGGCCTTGAGTTTATTGCTTTAAAAACAGAGATTAGGATTCTGATAAAATGATAGGAATGCCCAGGGAAGGGCTGGGGAGATTACTCAGTTGGTAAGATGCTTACCATGCAAGCGTAAAGACTGTAAGGCATAAAGTTCACACCAAAGCACCAACAAGGAAAACAAACAAATAATCCCAGTGCTGGGGAGGCAGAGACAGGGTGCCTGGGGTCTGCTGGCCCGTCAGCCTAGCCTGGGTGAGCCCCAGATCCCAGTGAGAACCTGTCTCAAAAACATAGGGTGACCTACACAAGATACCCTCCCAACAATCCATCATGGATGGGTTAAGGGTTTGTCAGGGCCCCCCATTCCCTAAGGGCAGCAGGGTGCTGCTGGCGGGTGGGCTCACTTTCTCCAGTTGTATAGCCGCTGGTAAGTTACCCACAAGTCAGTAAATAACCTCCCGTCCCGTGCTCATGCGAGCAATCATAATTAAACTAACTAAACACACGCGCGCGCGCGCACACACACACTCACACACACACACACACACACACACACACACGATACACACACAAACACAAACACACACACAGACACACACACAGACACACACACACACACACACGATACACACACAAACACAAACACACACACAGACACACACACAAACACACACACACACACAAACACACACACACACACACACACACGATACACACACAAACACAAACACACACACAGACACACACACAAACACACACACACACACACACACACACACACGAGACATGAATATAGCGGGAAGACTGGCGGAGAAGAGGATAATGGGGAGGGAATAGACATGCAAGAAAGTGTCAAATATTACATTAAAAAAAACAACTGGGTGGCTCCCTTGGCCACATTCCACTTCATCTACCTGAGACTTATGAAATTTAAAAGAAATAGAAAATAAGAAAATATCACTTTGGGGGAGAGGATTTTTGCTCAATTTTTAATGTGTTTGCCTGATACGTGCACGGTCCAATCCCCAGCACCACATAAATCAGGTGTGGTGGTGCATACCTTTAACCCCAGCACATGGCAGGTGGAGGCATTAGGATCATGAGTTCAGGGTCATGGCGCTAGAGCATACAACTTGGACCTTAACCGTGAGCTACGGAGATGACTCAGGAGGGAAAGGATTTGCTACACAAGCATGATCTTGGATCCCCAGAACCAAAGTAAATCAGTAGTGTGCGCCTGTGATCACAGAGATCTTAGAGTGAGATGGGAAGCAGAGACAGTGGGTCCCCGGGAGCTAAGAGAGGGAGAGGTGAGGAGACCCACAGCTAGCCTGGTGTGTGCGCCTGAAAACACGCGACCCTGCAGCAAACAAGGTGAGAGGCAGGATCCAACACTGATGGTGTGTCCTCTGATCTCTCCACACACTCTGTGGCACGTGCATGTGTGTGCATGCCTGAGCAGGCACACACACGGGAGGAGGGGGCGGTGATTTTAAAGACCTAGACTTTCAGGAGGGAGTTACAATCCCTTCCGCCCCTATACGACCTAAGCCTGCACCCAAACCCTGAGCTAATGCCACTTTTAGGCCAATGTATTATGAAACAGTTACACCTTAGATGTGTGTACAGAGGACAAAGACACCTGGCACACACGCCTGAGTACACAGCACCCAAGTCTGTGGAGAAATTCAGACCCAGCTGCAGAGGCCACCAGAGCAGCGTCCCCCACGGGCATCACCTTCCTCTCCAGATGTCTCTTACTCATCCAGAACGTGTGAGCAAGGAGCAGACTCCCCAACCAATCCACCTTCTTTTAACTCAGCGTGGAAGTGTGTTGGTTTCTTTCCTTCCTAAAATAGTTCAGATATGACAGAGAGAAATTTAACGTAAACATACATGTATTTATGATTTCATACCTGGTGCTTGAGTCCCTGGGTGACAATCAAATTGTCAGGTTCTACTTTTGTTAGGTTCTGAGTCAATCGGTAAGTCATCAGCAATGTGTGAATCTATCGTATAGTCAGCTGATGATTGCTGTCTTCTTTGTTCAAAATTCTCAGCAGACAAGGGCATCTACTTCCCTATTCATTCTCTCCCTCCTATTTTTCATGCAGTTGTATGAGCTTCTTTAAAATTGCATCTTCTGACTTAACTCTCAACAATTCAATATTAGCACAAAACAAAAAAAGACTCACTATTCTTCCATATTTTAGCATTATGGTATTCACATATATAAGTAATGGTAAATCTCACAGATTCACTTCAGGTTTATAATTAGAAACTATTGCATCTGGTAATTTTTTTATATATTCCTTTGAATTTCCAAATGGTAAAATTGTAAAACCCACAAAAAGTGAAATACAGATTCTTTGACTCCACCGGTAACTATGTTTCTTCTCAACAACCATGGGAATCCTTAAATCCTTAAAAAGAGAAAACCCAAGTTTTCTCTTCAACTGTCTCTAATGCTAAATTAAGCCATATTTCTTGATTTCCATAAATTTTAATATGTGCTGTCTTAAGAGCCCTGCACAGTCGCCACCTTTGAGTCATTCGCTGTTTTCTCTATCTGATGTCTTCAGGAAGAGTGGTCACCAGGACATGGTGTCGGGGTTCACGGCGTCCAGGGAAAAGACAGGTGGCAGAAAAGTCACCTTCCATTCCCACGCTGGTGCCTGTGGTGTTGACACAAAGATGAAAATCTTAGTGAGGTGCCGTAGCAGGTTAAGAATGGAATCTCTTGTAGCATAGCAGTGTGAAGAAAAAAAATCATTTTATTTGTGTCTGCATATGTGTGTGTGCGCGCACAGGTGTGGGTGTGTATACAGGTGGGAGTGTGCAGGTGTGAATGTGTGTGCAGGTAGAATCCTACTGGTGACAGTGTGTGTGCACGCACACATGTGGAGGTCAGAGGTCAAACCTGGGGTCATTCCTCGGTTGCCATCCATGTTGCTTTGTGATCAAGGTCTCTTGCTGGCCCAGGGCTCACCAATTAAGCGAGGCTGGCTGGCCAGTGAGCACCAGAGATCTGCCAGCATACATCTTCTAGAACTGGAAGTACACTGCACCCAGGTTTGTTTGTTTAGGATTTATTTTATTTTTATTTATGTGCATATGTCTGTGTACATGAATGTGTGTGCAGGGGTCCTTGGAGGCCAGCTGGAGTTACAGGCGTTTGTAAGCTGCTGGACTGGGTGCTGGCAACCGAACTTAAGTCCTCTGGAAGAGCAACAAGAGTTCTTAACTGCTGAGCTATCTCTGCAACTTCTTGTTGTTTTTTAATGTACTCGAGATCGGGATCAAACTTAGACCCTTGCATATTCACAACCAGCATTTTATTGGCTGAGCTAGCCCCTAAAATATCATTTAAAAACCACTCCGAGATCAGTTATTTACAACCTACAAAACAGTATTTCCTCAGTGATTTTTCCAAGGTCATTGTCTCCATTCCCCTTCTTGGCCACTAGGGTATGTATGTAAGCCAACTGTACCCACTCAACACCACACCCTTTTTCACAAGTGCACATAACCTAAGCCAAGACAAGCAAATCTTACCCTACACAGTTTCAACCAGGAGCTGGGAAGAAGAACCAGGTCCTATTTCTGGCAGAGCTGTTGGGACCTCAGTGTGGTCCCACCAGCAGCCACAGCCCTGCCTCCGAGATGGAGCTGCTTTGATAGAGAGAGACAAGAAGAGAGAGCAGAGGACGGGACCCAGGATGATCTGATGGCTTGGCTATTTGTGCTTCCTATCAGCTTGGGTGGATCCCAGCCTTCCCAAAGTTCAGATCTGCGGTCCATAAAGTGTCCACCTGTTTATGCAAACCTGTAAAGTCTTCATCTATGATCCAAAGGTTTCTGAATTTTACAACCCAGAGTTCCGTTTGAATTGCATTGTTCCGCATTCTCTTCTCACTTTTCTGGGTTCTACCAGAATGCCTGTGGCTACCCAGAAGTGCTCACACACAGAAATGCTTCCTTAAAGTCAGCTACAACGTCTCTCTCACCTCTCGTGGCTCTGCCGGGCGGCAGTGGTTAATGAACAGACTGAGTCTAAAAGCCCCCATCAAATCCCGGTGCCGGCTGTCACTAGCTGGGAGATAAAAGCCTTCTCTAACACCTGGAGAAAGTGGCCTGTGCGGGTGAATCCTGTAGAGCCATGTTCCTTTCTCTTGTGGGCTGTGAGCAGGTTGGCATATCACAGTTTATAAATGTCACCCATCAAGGGATTCGAAGAGTGTTCGTTCATGAAAGCATCCGGCTGTCGGGGCCCCTGGTCCTCACTGTGCCCTTCCTTCCCCATACCTGCTTATACAAAATGAGCCAAGAAGTTAAAACCCAAGGAGAGGATAACACGGAGGCAGCAGCAAGCAAAAGAAGCCACTCAGAGGGAGATGAAGCGGAGAAAAGAGCCCCAGTGTCCGTGGTACGTGCTTGCCTAGCAGGCTTCAGAAAGTCCCGGTTCAGTCTCCAGGAAAGGTGTGGCCCGCTAGGGAGAAATCAGGGGCTGCAGTGTCCACACGAGTCCACAAACCCAGCATTCCGGAAGGTTAGCTGGGGGAATCCAAGTGCAGGGCTCGTACAGGACGGAGCAAGGCCTGGTCTAGGAAGAGACGAGAGGAGGCGAGAGTTTAAAGCCTGACACAGTGGCACACACCTGTAATCCCAGCACTTGAGAGGCTGAGGCAGCCGGATTCCTGTTAGGTAGAGGCTAGCCTACGCAAGTCTCCAAACAGCAACAATTAGAAAATAGCAGAGCTCCTTGGAGTGGTGGAGTGTCTGAGTTGAGAAGGTAATTCCTCTTCTCTGATATTAGGCATCTGATTCCTGTTTGCTCCGGTCCTGGCCTGGAAGCTTTCAGAGGTGATAATCAATCATGACTCTACCGAGCTGCAGAGGCTGCCTTTCTTGGCGACAGCATGGTCCACACGGTTCCTGGTAATGACCCTGTCCGTTGCTCTGGAGTTTCCCAGGACTGTTGAGAATGAAAAACGTCACAATCCTAGGTTCTCTGGGACTTACCAAGTCACAGTCATTCAAGCTGAGCACCCCCGAGTCACTTTCAAGGAAGGGGCCACCTTGGACCTAAGGGAGGGTCACTCCAATGGAACCTGGAATGAGTTTTATTTTGTTTGATAATTATCAGAAAGGAGTCAGATGTTAAATCTTTTTATATAATCAGTAGAGTAAATCCCAGAAGAGCACACCATACTAGAAATACCAGAAAATGAAAACACTTGTTTTAAGCCAGAAGCTACCGGTGGTGGGGCCACTTGTAACACCAGCACTTGGGAGGCAGAGACAGGAAGATGGTGAATTTGGGGCTAACCTGGGCTATGTGGCAAGACCTTTTTTAAAAAAAACAAACCAGGTAGCTAGCTAGCTAACTCTGCATGTTATCTAATCTGTACATACTTGAAATATAGATTTGGTAAAGGATGTCCACATAAGATTTCCTTACAACTCCTTCTCAGCTTAGCTGTCCTCAGCGTAGCTATTGGAAATGCGTAACAAATTTAGTCATGTAAAACATCTACAAAGAAAAAGTGGACAAGTAAAATATCGCCCTTTTCTTGCTCTTTCTCCTCTGCCCATAAGGGAATCTGGAGTTCCTAAGCCCTCCGAGTACTGTGTACACACATATATGAGTGGGCAGGTAGCAGGAAATCCGGGCCTCAGGATATCCTTGTGAAAACCGTAATCAGAATGGGCACAGAAGCTTGCCGATTTTATAGCATTAATGTTCAACTTAGATCTTAAGGAAATCAAAGATAAAGACTCTTCCCCATGGAGGCAAAAGCAAACTTATACCCCTTCTTTATAGAGCACCAACGACCAACCAAAGTCCAAGTCTACCAAATTCTGCCTGGAAAACCGAGGAGTTTATTAGGCTTACTTACAGTGTATGAAAAGGGGTTTATTTACAAGCCCATGGAGACCCTGTAGTGTCCACACCACTGGTAAGTCTCACCCCAGTACTCATGACTACCTCCTCATAGCCGGAGTCCTCCACTTCAGCTAACCTTCCACAGCCAATGTACCCCAGCACCTCCCGAGACCACAAGGCCATATGGAAATAGAGAAAGATTATATGCAAATCATTGGCAGGTGCAGGAAGGAACTTCTGAGTCACAGGTAAAGGTCCAATGACCCTCTCCACCCACTTCTTCTATGAGGGACCATCTACAGCCAGCCAGCCCCGATCGTGGAGGTCTCTGTGAGTAGGCACTGCTATTATGATGAAGTTGATGGCTGCTGTGCTCACAGGATGACATTCTACAATAGCAGTTAGAAGCAGAAACAAGGAAGGCCCCAGGTCAAAGGACTAGTCTTCTAATTGGCAGTTCAAGTAAGCCCCTTAGCAAAGCAAATGACCTGTCAGAGGCCATCCTCAGGCTCCCCCAGACAGCCAGCAGGTGCTTCACCTCTCTTCCCACGTGGAGATCACACCATCCCTTCCCGTTATCCTGGCTTGACTCTGCTCAGTAATTGGCCATCACAAAGACCTCCGTATAAGCTCCATACAAGTTGTACTGAAAGGGCCAGACAAGGAGTCCATCTGCCCACTCCTCAGACATGGCTGGCCCTCAGTGGGGTGCCCTGCCCTGCCTGGGACACTACACACACGATGGGTGAAAGTTAAGACAAGCTATGACCTACCACAAAAAGATCCAGGAAGATTAAGTAACACCTAGGGTTCCTCAAACAGAGCCTAGACTCGAGCACAGTGCGCCCTCTTTGCCAACAAAGCATTGGCTCCCTAGGGATGCTCCTCTAGACCCCCACAGTTAATGTACTATCCATCTCGTGTGGTCTGCTCCTGCCTCCCAGGCTGCCATGGAATAAATCTCACAGCTGGCTAAACGGCCAGTGGTTAGTTAGATCTTTCTAAAACAGCTTTTGCCAATCATCTGAGAGTTCTAAGGGCAGCTTCCTGTCATCTGTAGCTCTCCTGATAGCAAGTCCCACCTGTCCCATGTATAATACATCTCCACATGAGTTCATGTTGCTCATAATACAGACAGACAGACAGACAGACAGACAGACAGATATGTTTGGCAGGATATTGGTTTACACTGTGTGAAGATGTGTCATTGTGACTGATTTAATAAAAAAGCTGAACAGCCAACAGCTAGGCAGGAGAGACTAGGCAGGGCTGGTGGGCAGAAAGATTAAGTAGGAGGAGTAACTTGGGCTCAAGAGAGGAGAAGAAAAAGGAGGAGAAAGAAGAGGGAGATGCCAGGGGCCAATTAGCCGGGCAGCCAACAGCCAGCCAGACATGGAGGAAGCAGGAAAGTAGGACATACTGAATGAAAGAAAGGTAAAAAGCCTTGAGGCAAAACATAAATGAAGAGAAATGGGTTAAATTAAATTATAAGAGCTAGCAAGAAATGAACATAAGCTAAGGTCAAACATTCATAATTAATAATAAGTCTCCATGTAATGATTTGGGGACTGGTGGTCCAAGAAAGCCTGCTAGAGTTAACCACAAGTTTATTAGATGGCCCAGCAATTCTGATCCTAGACATCTACCCAAAACACACTGAATAACAATACAGAGAGAGAGGGAGAGAGGGAGAAAGAGAGGGGGAGGGGAGCTGGGCATGGTGCACACTTGTAATCCAGAATTTTACCAAGTGGAAGCAGGAACTCCAGGTTATCCTCAGCTACATAGCAATTCCTGGACCAGTGTGTGTGTGTGTGTGTGTGTGTGTGTGTGTGTGTGTGTGTGTGTG
>CABHPP010143341.1:12034-44938 GCA_902168425.1 Peromyscus attwateri
TGTGTGTGTGTGTGTGTGTGTGTGTGTGTGTGTGTGTGTGTGTGTGTCACCCAAAGGCAAACAGACAAAAATATCTCCAGAGCAATATACACATAAATCTGATAACTTAGAGAAAACACACCAATTCCTTGAGGACTTGTGAAATAGATCATCTGGCTCACTAACTTGAGAAAATTAAATCTACAAAATGAAACCTTCCCAAAGAAGGATGACTGGGCCCATGAGCTCTCACTGGATATCCTACTATTTTTAAAATCTACATGAGTAAAGGAAGGGTATAGGGGTACAGGGACTGGAGAGGTGATATGCACAACAGACAATATGCTGGTGCATGAAAAAAATGTTCTAAATTAAAATTTATAGGAAGAAACTCTATATAATTCTATGTAGATCTGTATAACTCTATATTGTATATAATCTCTTCAAGAGGAGAGAGCACTTCCCAGTTTAATTTATAAGGCTTACCTAGATGTCCAAACAACACTGATAGTTCAGAAACACAGGCAGAAAAACTACAGACCAACATCCTTATTGGTGCAAAAATCCTTAATAAAACAAAAGCAAACAGAATTCATCAATATGTAAAAATAATCATAGGCCATGACTGAATGTAGTTTTTTTTTGTAAGGATACAAAGGTGATTTAGTATTCCTAATTCATCAATTTAATCCAAAGTATTGACAAACTAAAGACAAAAATCTTTGGATCGTGTACACCAATGTAGTAAAAGAACTTGACAAGGCTCTATATCTATTCATTATTTTTAAAAAAAGGTTCAGGGGTTTAAGAGACAGAATTTCTCTTCCAGAGGTCCACTGTTCAATTCCCAGCACCCACATCAAGTGGCTCACAACCACCTATAACTCAAGCTCCAGGGGATTCAATGCTATCTTCTGGCCTCTATGGGCACTGCACTCACACAATGCACATAAACTCACACAGGCATATATATGTATACATAAATTTAAGGAAAAAATCAAGTGGTCTGCACTGCCACCCAGGGCCATGATGACATCAGGGCCCAAGATTCAGCTGAGGGCCATGTCTGGGTCTATTGCCCTATCACAGCCAGGGTCTATGTTGAAGTCTGTGGCCCAAGTTGCCACCAAAGGCCATACAGATGCTCAAAGTCTGGGCAGCCACCTGTGGCCACGTTGATGTCCAAGGCCATGCTGCCAATGGGGCCATGCTGATCTGGGTGGCCAACACTGCCACCTGGGGCCATGACAGCATACAGGCCCGAGCTGCTGCTGAGGGCCATGTCTAGGTCTGTGGTCCTGTTGCAGCTGGAGTCGGTGTTGATCTCCATGACCCATATTACCACAGCGGGCAGTAGGAACCATGTGTGTTGAAATCTGAGAGCGGAGCTGAGCCAGCACCACATTTCCCTGGCCCTGAGAGAGTTAACCTTGCCTCTTGATGGCCACTGCAGCAGTGGAGCTGGTCCTGCCCCTCATTGAAGAGCTGGCCCCATACTCTGAAGAGACGGCCCTGCCCCTCACCTGAGGGGGCAGTTCCAGCATCCCGGACTGACCAAAATAGCTACTACCCAGGCCCACATCCAGGGCTTTGAGTTGTCCCAATCCAGCATCTACCCTATCTATGACCTGCTAGAGTACATGAAGGGATATAGCCACACGATCTTCACGACTCTGGGCAATAGCAGGAGATCTGAGAGGACCTTTGGTGAGGGTCCAGTATAGATGGTGTACCAGAATCCAGAGGCCTTGAACCTGACCAACAACTCATTGCAATGAACATTTCCAAGTAAAGCTGATAGGATAAAAATGTACACTGTGTGGCGTACCACAGCTCCTGATGCCGCTAAGATGAATGAAGAGGTGTTGGAGAGGCAGGAAAGACGGAAGAGCAAAGTGGGTTTTGTTGTTGTTGTTGTTGTTGTTGTTGTTGTTGTTGTTGTTTGTTCATTTTGTTTGGTTTTTAATCAATATTTTTTCAATTTTCTTTTTGGGGAGAATGCTACAGGACTGAGGGGTAGATATGAAGGGACTGGGAAATGAGTGGGATTGGGGTGCATGATGTGTAATTCCCAAGGAATTAGTAATTTATGTTAAAAGAAAAAAATCAAAAAAGATGAATGACCTTCCTCAGCTTGTAAAAGAGAATCTAGAGAAATAGATGCCATCATAGCAAATGACAAGAGACTAAAGGTTTTCTTAGACTAGAGCAAGGCCACGGTTTCCACCTCCATCACCATATTCAGAGCAGCAGAAGGGTTCTAGTCAGTCCAATAAGGCAAGAAAAGTTAAGTGAAGGGCATGCAGACAGAAGGGAGAAATGCAGATGACATGATTATATAGCAAAGTCACCGCACACAGGCTCGACATACCAAGTCAGTGTGGTCTCTCTTCATACCAGTAATGAATGCATGAAAATCTGAAATCATGAATGGCCCCACCAAAAAAACAAAAAAACAAAACAAAACAAAAAAAACATAGAGCTATAAATCTAATAAAACATGTTCAGAACCTCTGCCAGGACATAGTGAGGATGAAAAAAGTATATTTAAAAATACACTAAGGATAGAGATGCATGCGATGATCGTAGATTAAATGACAGCAGAGAAAAAATGCAAGTTCTCCCAACATTTATAACCAGATTTCACACAATTATTGTCAAAGTCCCAGCAAGATTTTTTTCAGTTACAGACTACATTACTCTAAAATATATCTGGAAAGGAAAATGAACGAATGTAATCAAAACCACCTTAAGACATTAAAATGAGAAGAATTCAACTACCCTATTTTAAAACACACTGTATAGCCACCATACAAATACTGTAGCTGAGACTAAGGGACACTGACAGGTAATAGAGCAATTGCTGCCATGCGATAATCAAGACTGTGAATCCTGTATTGCAGAGGATCAGACACATACATCAGCAAAGCAGAACTGAGAACTCAGTAACAGATCCAAATGAACACACTCAGTCATGTGCAAGTGAGGCTGGCTTTCATCAGATGATGCTGGAAACCTGGTCCTGTATGTAGGGAAAAGGGGCTGGCTAAAGAAACCCACCCTGGCCGGGCGGTGGTAGCACACGCCTTTAATCCCAGCACTCGGGAGGCAGAGGCATGCAGATGTCTGTGAGTTCGAGGCCAGCCTGGACTACAGAGGGAGTTCCAGGAAAGGTGCAAAGCTACACAGAGAAACCCTGTCTCGAAAAAAAAAGAAAGAAAGAAAGAAAGAAAGAAAGAAAGAAAGAAAGAAAGAAAGAAAGAAAGAAAGAAAGAAAGAAAGAAACCCACCTGAACTAGGGAAAAATGGCTCAGATAAGGCCAGTGAAAGAAACACAGTTTGGCTCAAATCAGAGTCATCTCTGCCCCTGGCCAACTGACTTGTGAAACCAACCAATCACAGAACAGGACAGTAGAACCCTGGCCCTGGGGCCCAGGACCAGGGAAAGAAACACAGCCTGGGTTTGGGACCTGAGCCAGAGAAATGAACACTTTATCCCCAAACCCAGAACCAAGGAAATATGCCCCAACTCTGAAAACTAGTGCCAAAGTAACACTCTTCATCCCTAGAATCAGAGTCAGTGAAAGAAATGTGCCCTGGTCTTAGAGGAAGTGTCAAAAAGCCAAGAAAGGTCAGTGAAAGAAACAGTTTGGCTCTGAAATCAGGGCCATCTCTGTCCCTAGCCCACAAAACTGGCCAATCCCTAGGCAGAAAAATACTAATCAATCACTGATTGACTCCACCCCCAAGAGGTCTTATATAAACTTGTCCTGCTTGGTCAGTTGTGGGCTCCCTGGTAGAGGCAGCTACTCTCCTGGACTCTTTCTTCCCAAATAAATCTCTTTCTCAAAAGAGTTTTGGATGTGAAGATCTTCATTCACTGGGTAGAGAAGATCCTTGCTGAGATGTCCCTCAGTGGACAGAGCTATAGAGAGCTGAAAAAAGTAACACTTTTCTCTGGAGCCAGAGGAGATTGCCACATTTCTGCAGGGGTTTCCCCTTTTGCAGAGTGAAGCAAAAGAAGCAACATCTTAGGCCAGAGAAGCAGGGCTCTGCTAGGAAGCCCCCAAGTGGGGGCTGAGCAAAGCTCAGCTGTAGCGGCTCTCTAGGAGAGGAGCAGGATTGCTATATCCTACCGGGAGACCATCTCCCATCATACCAGGTATAGCCTGACTCTCCCGAACAGTCAGGATACCCTTCCCTGCAGAGCTGTCCTGGCAACTCCAGGCCTGACTTTCCCGAAAAGTCAGGATACCTTCCCTGCTGAAGCAGTTCCAGGCATGACTCTCCCGAGCAGTCAGAAAAACTTCCCTTCCATGGCTGAGCTGTCTCTTTGCAGATCCTGTCAGAGCTGTCCTAAGCAGCTCAAGGTGTTGCCTGACTCCCCAAGTAGTGAGATACCTTTCCCCAGAGATGCAAAACTCACATTTTGGTGCCAAAACCCAGGACCAAACCCACAGAGTTGCAACAAATTTACCTACACTGTGAAAAGGGAAAATCTACCTAAACCTGACTTCTCAAAACCAACAAACAACAAATCACTGTTCACACACAAAACACTAAAAAGTTTAAGAATTTTTTTTTTTACTAGAAACTGTTCACAACCTGCAGCCAGGCAGTGATCTTAAAATCTTCACCCCAGAGCAATAAATTGGGCGCTTCATCTAAACTATTGTTTTGGAAAACCTGAGTTTTTTCTTGTTGTTGTTTGCTTGTTTGTTGAGACAAAGTCTTACCATGTAGCCCCATCTGGCCTAGAACTTGCTATGTAAATCAGCTCCTCTTGCCTGTGCCTCCAGAGTGCTGGGATTTAAGCCATGCCTTACCACACTCAGCATGAATCTATAAAGCAGTGAAAAGAAGGACTAGAGAAGTGGAGAAGGAACTGAACAGTAGAGCACTGGCCTGGCATGTGTGAGGAGATCTGGTCCCAGTGGGCAGCGGGGGTGCCACCATGCCTGGCTTGGGAACATCCCTTTCTAAAGCAATTCCTGACAAAAGTATAGTAGCTATAAAATATAAAGACCCCCTACAATAATAGAACAACAACAAAATATAACTTGAGCATGAGCAAAAAGACCCTAAGGTTTCATATGCGGGTGGCAAGAATAAAAACATGAACAGAAGGACATACAAACCAAAGTGACAACAAAGCATGACCTCACAGACATCAGTGATGCTGAAATTAAAGAACAGGACAAGATGATGAAGACAGTGGCCCAGGTTTGTTGGGACTAGAAGGGAGGGAAGGGTGAACAGGTGGCTCCCAAGGGGGTTAGAGAATTGAAACCATTCTGCAGGTGATGGGTATATACACACCATGCATTTCTAGAAGCCCAAAGATTATGCAACAACAAATGTGAACACAATGAAAGGAGTGGGCTTCCTGTTATAGAATATTAAAGATGTGTTACATTTGTTTATGCTGTGGAACATTTGCTTTAATGATGCAAAGATGTGCTGTATTCTTTTATGCTGCATTTGTTTAACTCTGTGAAGCTGTGATACTTTGCCTGTCTAAAATACCTGATGGTGTAATAAGGAGCTGAACGGCCAATAGCAAGGAAGGAGAAGCTACACAGCAAGCCACGGAGAAAGAAAGAAAGGTATACAGAAATAGAGAAAGATAAAAGCCCAGAGGCAAAAGGTAGATGGGGTAATTTAAGAAAAGCTGGCTAGAAACAAGCCAAGCTAAGTCCAGGCATTCATAAAAAAGAATAATACCCCATGTGTGCTTATTTGGGAGCTGAGTGGCAGGCCCCCAAAGAGCCAAAAGAGTAAAGAGAAAAAAGCCAACAACTACAGCTTCCAATGATAATGATGTTGTAATGTGGTTTTGATTGTCACAAGAGACCCCTCTGATTCAAGCTATTGGTGGTAGGGAAGGTCATGGTACCTGGGGAATGGTAGATGAGAGAACTCTCTGCATCGTCCACTTAATTTTGTTATGAATCTAAAACTGCTATATAAAAGGAAGTCTGTAAGCAAGGTGTGGTGGGATGTGCCTATAATTCCAGCACTTAGGGGATGAAGGCCAGAGGATTGCCAAGTTCAAGGACATCTCAGATTATACAGTGAGACTGTCTTAAAAAAATACAAAGCGATGATGATGATGATGATGATGATGATGATGATGATGATGATGGTGATGATGATGGCAACAGCCAGAAGCGGGCTAGGACTCAGAGAAACCGATTCATTCATGTACTGCTGGTGGAAATGTAAACCATATCAAACTTAACTGATACTTTTGTTATCAGCAGTGATACTCTCTGCTGTTCTGATATTGTTTAGTGAAATATTTCAAGATTTTTAGGCACCGCCTAACCAGGACTTTTTAAATGGGTGTGAACCATGTCATCAAGTCATGCACAATTGAAACCCATTTAAAATATATGTGGAACTGGGCATAGTGGCATATACCTTTAATCCCACACTTGGGAGGCAGAGGCAGGCAAATCTCTATGAGGGAGGAAGGGAGGGAGGGAGAGGAGGGAAGGAGGAAGGGGAGGGAAGTGAGGGGAAGGGAGAGGAGGGAAGGAGAGGAGAGAAAATGTACACGGAATTTACTGGACAGAGTATAAAAATTGACCCTGTAGTTTCAGATTCTAAATGCAACTGGCCTTTTTAAAATTAGCCATTTAACTTTTAAGAAATATCCACATTTGCTTGCAAAGGCTCTTCAGATGGAAATCCCCTTTGTACTACATTTCTACAAGCTTAGTCCTTCAGGTCCTTCTACAAGACAATACCACAACAGTCTGCTTGTAGAAAAACAAATCAGCTTTCTTCTGTTAAGCTGGACATCAAAGATCTGCAACAGGAAATGTAAGCTGGCATATGTATAACATTATCTCATAATGAGCTTTTTTTATTTTTTAAAGTGCTGAGGCTTCAACTAGGGTCCGCACATATACATTAGGCAAGCACCTCCCAGGAGAACACCTTCTTTTTGTTTCTTTTGTTTTTGATACAGGATCTCACTATGTAGACCAGGCTGCCCTCAAACTCAGAAATCCCCCTGCCTCTGCCTCCCAAGTGCTGGGATTAAAGGCGTGAGGTGCCACACCCAGCCCCAGAATTTATTCTTATTCTTCATTCTTTTTTTAAATTTGTGTATGTGTTGTCTGTGTGTTTGCTCTACACGTGTGTAGATACCCACAAAGGCCAAAAGAGGGTGTCAGATCTCCTAGAGTTGAAGTTACAGGTAGATGTATGCCTCCCAGCATGGGTGTTGGAACCCAACTCAAGTCCTCTGGCAAAACAGCAGGTGCTCAACCACTGAGGCATCTCTCCTGGCCCTGTCTTTCTTAATAAACAAAAACATAATTTAAAATGGTCTCACTGTGAGTTCCTCTAAATGCCAATATTGGTCAGTGAATATTCATGAAGAAAAGTTCTTTGGGATCCTGTGAGAGCCAAAGTCATGTTTTAAGTTTTGATTACTGTGCCTAAGAGATCCATGAAACAAAAATGCCTGTAATCTATAGTTGGACTTTCTTTGGACGGTCAGCTCCTGAGTAAATGACATGGAGACTCTTTATTAATTATGAAAGCTTGGCCTTAGCTTAGACTTGTTCCCAACTATCTCTTAAAACTTAAAATAACCCATTTTTATTAATCTATGGTCTGCCACATGGCTCGTTAACTCTCCTGAGTACCGTACAGCTGACTTCCTCCGCCTCTGGCTGGTCCGTCTCCTGTGTCAGACTCTTTTCCAGAATTCCTATCTCAGCTAGGAAGTCCCACCTATCCTCTCCTGCCTAGCTATTGGCTGTTCAGCTCTTTAGTAAACCAATCAGAAGGTGCCTTAGGCAGGTGAGGAAGGACAGAGACACATCTTCACAGTGTACAAAAAAAGATTATCCCAACAGTCACCTGCAAGCCCCTGGCCCAAGGATGGATACTTCCTGAAATGTTGAAGGCTGTTGTTTATAGGAGATAACAAGCCATATGTTTTAACTTCCCTAAACAAATTTGTTTGATTCAATGGCACTGGATGTATTTGATGACAGGTGGATGGGAGGTACATCAGCAGGAAATATGTCAAGATGTATGCTTGCCCCGGATTGGATGTAGGCAGGAGGTACACAGGCAAGAAGTATGGCAGGATGAATGCTTGACCTTGATTGGACCTGAAGGAAAATACGGTGGTTCTGCAGTTTTGAAGACTTTACAAAATGTGACTTGTGGCCATTTTCTGGGAACCCAGAGATGGACCTGGCCAGAGTCCATTATCCTGGCCAATATTTAATTAAAACTTGCTTCAAATTTGGCTCAAAATTATGGGACTGGTTTTTCTCTCACAATTCGCAGGTTTAACAGTCCTTAGTAATGCTTAAAAATGTAAAAGCCCCTGAGCTTTCTCTCTCTCTCCAAATTTTGAGTTACAGGTTTTCCCAATGGCTTCAGTTTTAGATTAAGGCAGGCTCAAATACCCCAGAGACTACAGGAGAACACAAGGAAGGAACCAGTTAGGAAGAAGATGTGAGAGAAGCCCGGAAACGCATCCCACTGTCCTTCCCTACTTTGGGACAGGACAACACTGAAGCAGCTGAAATGCTGGCCCAGGGTCACGCCCTCAGTGTATTTTCTGTGGTGATTCTGGGTAATTGCTGTGAGGTCCAACATTTTGTTCCTGAAGATAATAATTTGGAAAGCCGTCTCTGTTTCCTCCCTTTTACTACAGGATTATGAACCTAGGGAGGCCTGAGCTGCTGAGAGAAGCAAGGGAAGGAGGGAGACCACCAATTTGACTTTTACCAAAATAGTGATTTATTATACATCCAGTTATTTACAGAGATGGTCTGATTTGGAATGCTGTGAATGTCATACGGCTTGGGTGAAATTTTCTTCCATGACGAAGAGTCCTTTTCGTCCCACTTGCTGACCGTCTGGTAGAGTTAATATTCAAAAAGCATGTTGCTGAAAGAAGAGAGAACAATTGATGATCTAGTTCCTAAATACAAAAACCGCCACTTCAGTGGGTCACCGTGCAAGAGTCCAGGTCTCAAGTGAAGCCCCCACCACGGTCTCCTGGGATCATTCCCAGCTGGCATACAGTGCCTGCTCTGGCCTCAGGAGGATGTTCTGGCCTTTGTGGAATGAGTTTCTCAGAGGGAAAGCATGGTGAGTGCTCATGCTAGCCTCAGAAGGGTGAGCACCCCAGTTTAAGATCTACACTGATCTGCAAGACCCGCTATTGCTGAACACACGAAAGGAATGCAAAGATGGAAGAAAATGTAGTGGACTCCTCACACCTGGCAATGTATTGAACGACTCAGAGCAGTGCTGTGGTGACATCGTGGGGGTGTGTGTATCCACTCGGCATCCTTGCCGGGTCCCCTGTGACACCATGGTGGCATATGTGTCCACTCAAAATCCCTGCCATGTCCCTGGTATGCTGCTAGTGTTCCCCCTCTATTGACTTAGCATCATCTCTTTGTTTTTATCATGTTTCCGTTGTTAATTCTGATATGTGCTGACTCAGTTAGAGCCCTCACAATCTCTCTTGCACTGTCCAGCCATGTCCGGTGCATCCTTCCTAACTGGGGGGGCCTGACCCACAGACACAGCTTCAGACAGGGAGCCCGTCAAGGTCCCACACTGGCTGCTCTATCACTGTTATGTAACTCAAAAAACCAAGCTGAAAAACAAAAGCTTTTCAAAAGAAAATCAACTTGTATACATTTCATTTACTTTTTAGGGGGAGGTAATTTTGAAGAGGCAAAGATCTCTGTATAGTCCTGGAACCACTATATAAACTAGACCCTTCTGCTTCTGCCTTCCAAGTGCTGAGATTAAAGGTGTGTGCCACCATGCCCAGCTGATGTCCATTTTAAATACATAATGGAATCTATTGCTGGATGATTAGATACACATTGAAAGAGAGTTGTAAGCTGGGCGGTGGTGGCGCACGCCTTTAATCCCAGCACTCGGGAGGCAGAGCCAGGTGAATCTCTGTGAGTTCGAGGCCAGCCTGGGCTACCAAGTGAGTTCCAGGAAAGGCGCAAAGCCTCACAGAGAAACCCTGTCTCAAAAAACCAAAAAAAGAAAAAAGAAAGAAAGAGAGTTGTATACATTGTGTCTCGGTACGAAGCTCTCCACTTAAACTCTTCAAACACTGTATGTCGTAAGTACTAGCTCTTCTTAAGAAAATACTCTCTTGCTTTAGCTCATCAAAATGTTTTTATTCTGAGCTCTTTTTCCAAGCCATCTTCCAGACACTTCAGTCTGACTTAAATAGAACTGCAAGACTCAGGTTCTCGCTCCAATGTTCAGCCATGACACCTTTTGCTTTGAGCTCTTCTGTAAGACTGGGTGTTGGTCTGTGCCACCCTGCTCTCTAACTCTGGGGTCTGTAGTGAATCCCAAGCATGTGCTCAACCCTGCCAGCTTTCATTCAAGAAATGTCCTCTCTCAAAGACCATTATCTAGGCAGTTTTATGTCATTCCTTATGTCTGCCCTCATGCGCTGGCCATTCATGTGGTGATTACAAAGACTTGACCCCTTTCCGTCCAGGTAAAACGTAGGTAGGGGGTCTGTCCCAGTCCCCATGCTCCTTGGAGGACAGTTCAAGCACAGATGCACCTGCACCAAAGCCCAGCCTCATCCTTCCCCAGTCCGGCTGCCGTAACTCTATCACAGGTGGTCCCCAAAACACTCCCCAGTAAACTGCCTTCACCCAAATATGCACCTCAGAACATACTGTCTAGGGACTCATGTTTGGATCTGGTGATGTTTCAAGCATCTGTTGTCATTTAGAAGTTTCATCTGAGGCAAAACTTTAAACCTTTCAAATGAAAAAAAAATGCCTTGGAGATAGTTACTGCAGAAGAAGCCAGAATTCACGGGAGCCTTTTTTGAGGGAGACGCTTCCCCAAACATACTTCCACCCTCTTCCTGAACCCAGCCACCCCAAGACCCTCAGAACAAAGACACTGATAAGCTGTGTCTCCTTTGCTAGGGAAAGTCAGCTATGTGGTTCAGCTATGTGGGTCACCCCAGAAAACCATGAACAACCAGATATAACTCCCAGAGTATAATGAGGCCCCTCCAAGAAGCCTCTACGGACCCCAAGTTCAGACTCACTGATTTACAGCTGTGAAAATGGGAGTAAAATGGTCTCAAATCAGTTCACTTAGCTCAAGACACAAAAAGGTCAAAGACGAAGACGTCTGTAAAAGTTCCTGGCCCTTCTGCATGTGCTTCCAGCCACAGGGTTTGAATGACCAAATACTACACTTGACTCACATTTTGTGCACCCAGGGCTGGATTTGAACTAGCCTTCTTGCGATATTTCCTCCGGGTGCAGTAGACGCTGACAATTGTGATGATCAGCATCACGGCAAACACGGTGACGGTGGAGGAAACGGCAATGACAACGGTGTCGTGGGTGGACCCTCTCTTCTCACACCGTTTCCCCATGTACCACCAGTCTTCTCCTGCGGGACACCTACGTGGAGAGATATGGTGATGTTTATGGGATGGTTCACAGGTGACACCCAACTGTGGACACCTTCATCATGGAAGGGCCTGGTCACCTCCAGCGCATTTGACCACTGATAGTCGCTGATGGACATAACTGTTTGACCCTGCACTACCTGAAGCTGTGAAACTAGCACCAGGTGACAAAGGTCAGCATTATAACTAATCAGATCCTGGGACAGCAGCTGGAGGGAGGGGGGTGAGGAGAAGGCCAGCTGAGGGATCTGCTCCACCATCGTGGGCGCCACATCTTTGCTAAGGACTCAGCACTTCAGCATCTTCATCTAGAAAATGGGGACTGGCAGAGTCAAAGACAGGACTGCTGTGAGGATTTAATAAGGTATGTAACATTATAAGATATGTAATAGTATAAGATATGTAATAGTATAAGATATGTAATAGTATAAGATATGTAATAAGATATATAATAGTATAAGATATGTAATTATAAGATATGTAATAAGATATGTAATATAAGATATGTAATAGTATAAGATATGTAATATTATAAGATATGTAATAGTATAAGATATATAATAGTATAAGATATGTAATATTATAAGATATGTAATAGTATAAGATATGTAATAGTATAAGATATGTAATATAAGATATGTAATATTGTAAGATATGTAATATTCTAAGATATGTAATATAATAAGATATGTAATTCAGGCAATTAGACGGGAGTGCACTATTTCTTCACAAATAATTGTTATGGTGGCTAGCCAAAGACCCGATGGAATTTAAAAGAGTAACTGTGCTATATAGTTTTATGTCAGCTTGACATAAGCCAAAGTCACCCGAGAGGAGGGAACCTCAATTAAGAAAATGCCTCCATAAGATTGGACTGCAGTCAAACCTATAGGGCATTTTCCTTATTGGTGATTGATGTTGGAGGTCCAGACCATTATGGGTGGTGTCACCCCTGGGATGGTGATCCTGGGTTCTATAAGAAAGCAGGCTGAGCAAGCCATAAGGAGCAAGCCAGTAAGCAGCACCCTTCCATGGCCTCTGCATCAGCTCCTGCCTCCAGGATCCTGCCCTGTTTGAGTTCCTGTCCTGACTTCCTTCAATGATGAACTACAATGTGGACGTGTAAGCCAAATAAACCCTTCCTTCCCAGCTTGCTTTTGGTTACGGTGTTTCCTCACAGCAATAGAGAACCCTAACTAAGACATTTGATCACTGTCGTCCATGTGGACTATCAGCATCTAATTCCCAGCAGGACAAGAACATAGCTAATGAGACAGCGAGACGGCGGAACCTCCCAAGCGAGCCCTCACTTGCACTCAGCTCTGTCTTCGTGGACAGTGCAGATGCCTCCGTTCTGACACTCAACCTCTGAGCAGGCATTGTCGATGGTCGAGGTGGGGACCGGGTCTGGGACATTCGATGTAGAGTTGAGGTAAGATATGTCTGCAGAGGGAAGGAGAGAGGATGGTGGAAATCAGCTTTCACATTGCTTGTCATTGTACACAGATAATACTCAGAGTTCAGGCTTGTGACAAAAGTGTGCAGTCTTGGTGCATGATCCAGCACCATTCATGGGCAGTCAAATAAGAATCAGGCAGAGGTGGAGAGATGGTTATTGGCGGAGGACTTGACTTCACTCTCCAGAACCCATGTTTTTTTTAAAAAAAAAAAAAGCCCTGTGAGGTGGTGCATGCTTGTGGTCTCAGCACTGAAGAGATGGAGACAGGCAGATAATGGGCTCCGAGACCAGCCAGCCAGCCTACCAGGTAAAAGTGAGATTGTCTCAAAAAACAAGGCGGAGGTGCCTAAGGCAGCCATGGTTGTCCACTGCTTTACACACACACACACACACACACACACACACACACACTCACACACACACACATACACTCACACACATATACACATACATACACACTTAGACTCACACACATGCACACTTACACACACACACACATACACACATACACAATTACACGCTCTCTCACACACATACATACACACACACACACACACACACACACACACACACCCCAAGGAGGGAGCTGGGTGACAATCACCAGGCTCGACTGGCAGCTGGAGCTCTGATGGACACACTCATTAATCTCCTGCCAGAGTTGTGTGTTTCCTGTGTGAGGAAGTAAGAAAACAGAGATTTCCAGCCTAAAGATTTCCACTGTTGCTCCATAATATAGTAAATAAATGTTTAACTCTGGCACTTTTGATGTTTCAAATTAAACAATTTTCATATTTCTAATCATTCATGCAAAAAGATTCCCATGTGTATCCAGTTCCTCCCACATCCTGTAACACATCTAAAAACAAAACCCAGAAGAACACAACGAACAGCCAATGGCCACAACAAGGAGCGAGCTCACATAAAACTATTTTTCCTATACCTTCAACAGTCAGTAGGATGTAAACATCGTCTCCTTTGATGAACTCCCTGCTCTTCATCCTTTCATGGGTTATGAAGGCGCTGGTTCCATAGCCTCTGCCTCTGCTAAACTGAGTTCCATTAGGGAAATAAGCCACCGTTCCCACCTTGGAAGGCCTGTCCCAAAAATAGCTTCCATTATCTGAAAAAGCAATTTATATTAATGGGTTGTGTTTAGCATCATCATAGCTTTCAGTGGTAGGAAAGAGCAGGCAGTGAGACACAATTGGGATGAAGCTGAAGAGAATTAATTGATGCTATTGACCTATGATGTATTCCTAGGCAAGTCGCTGGAGCTTGCTCATTCACACTGCCCTACAGGAAATGAGATTGCTTGCCAATGAGGACCAAACTCTAGACTGGTGGTTCTCAACCCTCCTAATGCTGCAACCCTTTAATACAGTGCGTCATGTTAACCATAAAATTATTCTCAGTGCTACTTCATAACTGGAATTTTGCTACTGTTTGAATCATAATGTAAATATCTGTGTTTTCTGATGGTCTTAGGCAACCACCCCTGTGAAAGGGTCTTTCGACCCCCGAAAGGGTTGAGACCCACCGAGTGAGAATTGCTGCTCTAGACAATGAGTGGAGAGCTACCAGGTGGGGATGTCACCCCTATTTATAGTGCCTGTTACAAAAGCCTCCTGTCTGGTGGGATCAAACCTCACCAGTCTTCTGAGCTGCAGTCGGTCCTTTTAGCTGAGTTAAGGCAGAGAGTCGCTGAGAGTTTTCAATACGAACAAAGAAAAATTTATCTCATAAACTAAACGTAGCGGCATTTCAATGTCACCCAGAGGAACATGTTGGAAAAGAATGAAATATTCTGGGTGTTTAAACCCTCCAGTTTCTATTACGGTTTTTTCTCCATCAGATTCAGCCACTGTTTTTCCTATGTCACTTTGGTCCCTCCTTGCCATTTATAAAATTTCTTTGGCGATATTCAGCTTCCCATAATTCTACTTTTCCCTCTAGTCAGTTTCTAGGGACAAAAGATTATTGAAATTCCAAGTGTGATCATAGCTCCCTGGGTGATGGTTCTTTTTCAGACTTGGAATGCTGTCACCATCAGTAAATCCTCTAAGATGCATTAATAAGATGTCACCATCCACTTCCATGCTGTTGCCACCAATGTCCCAGCATCTCTGTTCTGACTGGAAGCCCTCATCTCAAGAGCTGATTGTTTCCCACAATGCCTGCAGTCTGACCAAGGCAGCATGGGCAAAAGAAACTCAACATTAGAAGGGCTCTCCCTCCCCACAGTCTTCCATACCGACCTCTCCTAATTCTCTTAACCAATCTATGGGATTATTGTTCCTGCCTTGGTTTAACAGCCAAGGACAGTGGGGCAGCTTCAAGAAGGTTTTTCTTCAGGATCACATAGCTAATGAGAAGCAAACCTTGGATATGAACCCAAGCATGCCAGCCTCTAAAGCCAACACTCCTTAGCCAATACCTAGAATTCAGGGATGATGAATTCCCAATGTCCGGGTCCTTGCTGACATTCCTAATAGCCTTCTGCCTAGGGACTGTGTCTTCCACTGAAGCTGAATGTCTTCACTTCAAGGCTGAACATTCCCTAAGTAACCAACTGTGTGATCTCTCACTGCCAAATCACCCAAATTACCTCCTTGAACAATAATCATGTCCCTAGCCATGAGGAAAATAACAAGCTACAAACCATCAGTCATCGTTGGGTCTGTAGTTATACTCCGCTGGTTGGACATACGCTGTCGGATGTCAGGATTTTGATCCAAGAGTGTCATTGTGGCTTGTTGCCAAGGACACGGCCACTGTAATTGATCATCATTGGCACCAGAGATCAGGTGGAAATAAATCCCTACATTGGTCGAGGAATTCAGATTCAAGTAAATCTGATAAGCGTAGCCTTCGGGAGAATAAAACGGAGGGCTGTATACATTTGCATTCTGGCTGCTGAGCTGTGTGAAATTCTGTATATGCCAGATGTGATGAGGACACCTGGTTTCCGAGAGATTGATGTCATCGATCGACAGACCACCCGATGATGAACCAGGGCCTTTGAGCCCTTCAAATACCACTCGGAACTTTTCAGTCACTTGCAATGTTACGTAGTAAAGTTGCCAGCTCCCAGTAGGTATTTCTGCAGAGAGAGTCAGTGTTCAAGGGTGATGACGATCATGATTTCCAGTGTTAGAGTTCTATCCTTCAAAGGCAATGATCGCCCCTGAGCCCTTGATTCTTACAGATGTGGAGAACAGTTTTCTCACTTCTTTATCCCAGGGCATTGCTGAGCTTAGACTGTCCCTTGGGATAGTTAATGCTTACACACCTGCTTCTCAGATAGCTCACTCTTTCTCAGAGATGGGTAAGCATCCAATCTCTGAGTGCTACATTCTGCTTACGAGCTACCTGGCATTCCATGTTGGTTAACAGTTGAGCAATATTAACACCTGTGATTTGCTGGTACTCACACAAAGACTTCTTTATGTATGTCTAATGTAGCTGGGATGCTTAAATTTCAGACCAATTTTAGCAGTATTAAATAGGAATCTGCAAACTCAGGAAAGCACATCTTGTTCACTCCTAGTGACTTGGGGTTCTAAGTACTTCCCTGACAGCAGTAACCCCCATTTCCAACCATCCACCTCCTTCCTTCCTGCATGTCTAGCTCACTGCATATGGGAGACTTTTCCAGCTCATTTAAGCTGGAAATTAGAGCAGGAATCTCTCTCCCAGTCGTACGGTGCCTTTGGTAAGAGGGAAGCTGGGAAGTCAAACTCAAACTACCTAACCCCCTACTCCAGTGAGAAACAGCATGCCAAAAGTCCTCATGAGCCCCCAGGACAGCAGGGCTGAAAATTATGTCAAACTGTCAGTTAACACTGGCTGGAAACTTGACTATATCAGCACTTAATGAGAATTGAAATTACCCGGAAATAAATTATAAACATTCGAATTACAGAAAATGCTACTGTCTATGGGTAGATTACAGACTGAACAAAAACCTTCCATTTGAAGGTTTGGCTTCATTGTGGTCCTTCCTTCCCATAAAGTCCAGAAGGGCTCATAAGCAGGTTCCTGCGAATCTTGTGTTACTGTCTTTCTGTGATAGACCCACAGATTGTTCATGGGACAGATCTCCATCCCAAACTCAGACAATGGCATATACATATTTTAATATTTGCTTTAATATACATATTAATGATAATACATACTAACAAGAGTAAGATATATAGTTTTAATATCTTTCATACAGAATATATATGTGCAATGCATGCAGATTTTTTTTCTGAAATTAAAAACCTCCCTATGTATGGGTGGTCACAAACACAAGCAGCACCTCTATTTCCGAGGCTTTCAAGAATGGGGGTGCTGTGATGTCTAGGGCAGTGTGGACCCACTTGATAGTGTGTTTGCTTTTGTCCATTAAATTAAGGGGTCAATGTGTAAAACAAGAAAGAGTAGTCTGTCTGCCGATGGTAGTTAATCATGAATGTTAACTTGATGGGATTTAGAACTACCATGAAGACCAGATGCTGTGAGAGATTTTCTAGATTAGGCCAATTGGAATGGAAAGATCATCCTAAATGTGCACAGCGCCACTGCACGGGCTAGGGTCCTGGACTGCACCAAAAGAAGAAAATGAGCTGACCACCACTGCCATTGGTCTTGATGTTTCCTGGCTACAGATGGAGTGTGACCAGCGGCCTCCCACTCTGGCTGCCATGCCTCCCCAGCCATGGTGGACAACGCCCTCAAACAGTGGTCCGAAGTGAATCCTTCCTTAACTTGCTTTTGTTAGGTATTCTGTCCTCACACTGAGGACAGTAACCGACACAGAGGCCCACATCCCTTCCTTCCCCATCTGCTTTAATACGTGGTCAGTTACCCCACCTCTCCAATACCTGGATGATGGGAAATGTGGACACCCCCTCCCCACAGAAATAGCTCCCACTGTGGCATTTACTTCATATCACAGCAGACACCTTATGGGGATTTACTTCTTTTTTTTTTTTTCCGAGACAGGGTTTCTCTGTGTAGCTTTGCATCTTTCCTGGAACTCACTTGGTAGCCCAGGCTGGCCTTGAACTCACAGAGATCCGCCTGGCTCTGCCTCCCGAGTGCTGGGATTAAAGGCGTGCGCCACCACCGCCCGGCTGGGGATTTACTTCTTAAGCTAAGGTAGGTAGAGTCCTTTTCCCACCTGAAGAGCACTTTGGTAAGAGCAGGTCACAGTGAGAGAAAATGAGAGGTCCCAACAGTGTTTTGGGGCCAAGCCCAGTCCTCCATGAGGCCAGTCCTTCCTTCATCCATTCCATAGTTCAGTTTCTTTTAGCTATCAACCCTCCCCCATGATGCCCATAGTTCACAGTGTATTTTTATTACTGAACAATAAAACTGAAATCCACAGTTCCAGAAACTAGGTATGCTTTCTAAGAAAGTTTCACATAAAGGACCCTCCTTTTAACTTCCTTACCAAATAAGACAGATCAAGTTCTATTTGAAAGTCATGTGTCATCAGCCCCTGCTCTGCTGCAAGCTGCCACATTAACTGAGGAGAATGCCTCACCTGCATGCAAACTGCAAGAGTGTGGCTACTGTACCGTTTATTTCTCTCCGAAGGGTTAGGACACCATCTGGATGGGCTGCGGAGTACTCCCGGGTGTAGATTTTCACGTGGTCACTTTCACCTCCACTGTTGTACAGATAAAATTCCAAGCACTGGAACCCTCTCTTGGGGTACAGTATTCTGCTCTCCAGCATTGCTGTGGCCCCCTCATTTCCAGAGCTGGTGTTGAAATGCATGAAGAAGCCGGAATCTGTTCAGGGCACAGACGCAGAACAGTGAGACAATAGAGCTCTGAGCACACGGCCGCTTTCTTTAGTGTTTAGTTCCCAGCACTGTGGCCCCAAAGTTCGTGCACTGGAAATAACTTTCAGATTTATACATTGAGGACATTTGGAACTTAGTGGGACTTAGTTCCAAACGTAGGGGACTAGGATAACATGAAGTCGTGAGTGTGGGGCCCTCACCTGAGTATTTGTGGCTTTATTAGAAGACACATGACCTGGCGGAATGGTCTATGTGATCATGTTGTGCCCCTTGCCCTATGATGCAGCAGAATGTCCCTCTACAGCTGACGAGCAGACACCAGGTACCCCACTCTTAAACTTCCAAGGTCAGTGTCCAAAACCATAAGAAAGTGATATTTTAAAAAAATAAAGTACCCAGTCTTGGGTACTCAGTTATACCAACAGAAAACAAGCCGAGCCTGCCATTGTTCTGGGCATTAAGATACAGTTCTATAATCAGGGAGTTCGTGAATGAGACATAGTTAGGCACCCTTTCTCTTCTACAGCTTCCAAAAAGAGGAAGAAGTTGAGAACACCTAAGCTGGAGTTTCCTGTCTTCGTTGTAGGTATTTTGGTGCCTGGAACACACAATTATATCCAACTATGATTCTAGAACTGAGTAACTCACAGCCTGGCGATGCTCCTGAGTCTCCTACATTCTGTGAAATGCTAGAAAAGACAATACAGTCCCTTAAGTAACAGTCCTTCCAAGAGGTTCATTCTTGTCCTGCTCTGTATACATACTGATGGAGCCCTCACAGAACCAAGCTGTGATTTGTATAATGAAAAACATTCTGAGTGAATAAAAGCAGAGAAATGGCACTCGTTTATTACAGATTAGTCTCATTGCTTTGGAAAAACTGAATGGGCTATCATCAATAGTTCTGATAGAGAAGATGGAGAGATTGCTCAGTGGTTAAGAGCACCTAAGGCTCTTGCAAAGGACCAGAGTTCCATTCCCAGCACCCATGTCAGGCAGTTCACAACTGCCTGTAACTCCAGAGGATCTAACGCCTCTGGCCTCTAAGGGCCTCTAAGGGACGTTGCACTCACATGGGCATACCCTCCACCCAAGGGTACCTGCACTCACATGTCCATACCCTCCACCCCACACACATACACATAATTTGAAATAATAAAAAAATGATTATTTAAAAACCAATAATAATTCTGAGAGAAAAGAGAGACGAAACACCAGTCTATCAGACTGAACAAGAAGGCTAGAGCCACTGATCATAAAACCTGTTACCTTTGCACTGGCCCATATTGGAGTGATCGTTCTCTGGGCCCCCGAGGACCTGTGAAACCCGCTGCCAGTCAGCACTGTCCCCTGAACTTTGGATCATGCCACAGATATTTTCCAACTCAAAGTCACAGGAGTCCATAAAACTCAAGGAAGAAGCTACGAAAGCAAGGAAGGAAAAGGATGTGAGCACTCATACAACATGATAATGTAAGTGTAAAACCTGAGCTGATCACAGAACTGTGAGGAACGTCACTCAAAAGAGAACAGTGGAAGACACTTCTCAAGCCCAATATGAACTCGGTTTTGTGAGTGTGAATACACAGTTCACCAACTCTTTTTTTCTCATCTATTTGTAGAAACCTGAGTAATTTGTGGAAATTCCTCCTGTTAGTCAAGCCTTAAACACCACAGTAAAGGTTATTGGACTCACTTACAGCACAACTGCACATTCTATTATAGCTTAAAAGAGGCTTGAATATAGAAACAGTCTGCATTGGAAATCGTAAAACCTTCAAAAATCTTCACGGGGCACATTTCTGCAAGGACTCAGATTGCTTTTCTAAGTCTCAAGGCAAACTTTGTAGGAAGAAAAGTGCTGAAAACAGCTAGTAGATTGGGACCTGGGTGCTATTCTGCTTTTTTTTTTTTAAATCAAACTTCATAATCTCAGAAAACCCAAAGGTGTGCAGAACATCCCTTTTCCCATCAAGGCAGAGGGCAATACAGGTCAGTCCAAGGCACCCATCACCTACAGCAGTTGTACAGCCGGTTCAGCTTCAGCAGGTCATAGTCACTGAAGTCCATCCTTTGGCCAATCACATCTTCAAAGTCTGAGATCCTTGTGACGATGGTGGGCTCTGTCCCGTTCTGGAAAGCTGTTTTACTGTAGTGCATTACCGAGGTGTAGTCATAGGGAACGTTCAGGGAATCCGACACACTGTCATTGTAGATGTTGAAATTGTGTTCTCTGCCTGCATATATTTTAAAAACTTTAATTATTTTATGCTTATAAAAATTAAGCTGCTCTTACTAAACACTTAAACAGTTAAACATGTTAACTGGAGAATACAAAATGTAACAGAGCAAACTTTGTACATGTTATCTACTGAGTGTCTTGTGTTCCAGATACTCCTGTCTTTGAACCTGGTCCCATGCACAACTGTGATAGAAACAATCAAACTAACACGTCGGCTCTTCCAGTCCAGCCAAAAGTCTAAGGTTCTACCACTGCTAATGGAAAGGGAGGTTCTAGGAAAAACCGTGGAAACATTGAGAGTCACCGGCCAGCAATGGTGAAGGTTTAACATGCTCACAGCAGATCGGGTGAAAAGCAGGACGTTAGGGAGTATGCTAAAATGGGAGCCTGCACTGATAACATGGACAAGAGTCATTAGAAAATATGGGCATAGTTGAGGACTCAAAGGTTACTGGGATTCCTGTACATGCATTTAAATCACATTGACTGTAGTTCATGATAGTGTATTATATATTATAAAATTCTAAATAAGTTAGTGTCTTATCGACAAAGTGCCTTCTCACACACACACACACACAAAAATGCTGCATGAGGTGACAGGCAGGCTGACCGAGTTTATTTTAAATGAGGTGATAGATAAATGTGCTATTTTATTAATGTGCACATAGCAAAATATCACCTTGTTGCCCATAAATATATATAGTTGTAATTGTAAATTTAAAAAGCTGTTTTTTTAACCATCACAAGCTCTGAAGACAATCACTTTAAAACATTAAATTGAACGCATTTAGAGAAGACACCGACTGCTTAGCATCCTGCTATTGGACAACTGAGTGCACCTTGATATCAGCTGAATTTGCAGACATAATGAAGTGTATCAAAGTACAGGCACCCATTACCAGGCTGGTACCGATGCAAACCTGCTCAGAAATTTGACCTGTAATTAAGGCTATAGGAGAAACATACCTGACAGAATCCTGTCCCAAACTATGGTGACATAGTCATCCCGGTCAGCACGTGACTGCTCATGCCAGAATCCCAGGGCATGGAGGAACTCGTGTTGAACCGTCGCTATTCTGTCACAGTTGGCCCCGATGGACAGCTGTTGCTTCCCAACATGCCTGTTTCCCACTGAAGACCAGCACCTGATGGGGAGTTTGCAGATCAGGGGCGGGGTATTGGCGTGAGGAATGCCGATGTCACAAGACAGAGGCCTCACAGCTTAGCCATTTGTTTAACTGCATATGACCTTCCCTGCTGTGCCTGGACGTGGAACTGCTCTCAGCATAAAAAATAAATAAATAAATAAAAAAAAATAAAAAAATAAAAAAATAAAAAAAAAACTTTGCAGAAGAGATCATTTTTAGGGAATTGACCTTGGCACCGTGCACCGCACAATGACGAGTCATCGACACTCATCCGGGGGAATTGCAACATTTTTTAAATGGGTGTTGATCCATCCATCACCACAAGCTGTTTTGTTTGGTGTCATTTTGTTGTTTCTCTGTGTGTGTGTCTGTCTGTATATAAGCATGTGTTTGGATGCCTCAGAAGTCAGGAGAGGGAGCTGGACCCACTTGAACTGGAATCACAGGTGAGCCACCCAGTGTGGATACTGGAACAGAGCGCTGTTTCTCAGCAAGAGCGTCTAGTGCTCTTAACAGTTGGGTTATCTCCTCAATTTCCATTTATCCTGTTTTAGAGGGACAGCAATCACTCAGAATCACTGTATTCAGGTCAATGACACTGCCATCTTTCAAGTAATAAGACTTTCTCAGTTAAAATGAATTCACACACAATCTACAATACATTTTACTTGAAAGGAGAATACAGAGTATTCAGTTGTAAACAAGATGAAATTCACGTCCATTCACGCTTGCTAAATGTTGTCATTGGAAGTCTGGTTGTGTGTATGAAAACATTTTCTATTATCTTATTCATTTTGCTGTATGTACGTCTGTGTATACATGTTTATGCAGGTGTGCATACATGTGTTGGCCAGAAAAGTGTCTTCCCCGTTGCCCTGCACCTTACCTTTTGAGACAGGGTCTCTCACAGAGTGTGAATGATCTCAGCAGTACGGTTAGGCTGGCTGGCCAGTGAACGACAGGAATCTGCCTCTACATCCCTGAGTGAAGCGGTCTCACCCAGTTTTTTTCTCACACGGTGCTGGGGATCCGAACCCAGGTGGTCTTCATGTTTACCCAGCAAGGTTTTCCGCAGCTGAGACATTTCTCCAGCACCAGGTTGGCTGCCCCTTCCTTCCTTTCTCTCTTCCTCCCTCTCTCCCTAGCTAAAGTTCTCTTAGGCAGTTTCTAGTTAACTCATTATGCAAAAGGTACAAGGTTTAGTCTTTGCTTATTTGTGCTTAAAATGTATCTTTCATCTTTCCCTTATGGTGCTTTCACTATAGCGCCTAAGAAAAGTTTCTTTCTCCACTACCTCTTTGTACAAATGTTTTAGTTTATAAGTAACAAATAGCTGGGTTCATGTTTATTAGGGCTAGATTTTGCTCAGAACTTCCATTGGTTTTGGAATCTTCTGGGTGTAGACCAGATGCTTTATACACCCTCCCTCCCTCCCTCCCTCCCTCCCTCCCTCCCTTCCTTCCTTTTTTTTTTCCTCTCCCCCTTCCTCCTCCTCCTCCTTGTTCCTTCCCACTCTTCCCGTTTCATAGTACTGTGGCCCTAGCCCAGGGACTTACACACACCAGGCAGGCCCTCTACTACTGTGAAAACATTATTTTATGGCCAGAGAAACCAGGTCCAAAGGTACTCTGTACAGATAGCAAAGGAAGTTGTGGCCCCACCCGATGGTCCAGACCTTGAACCATGGCTGAGGTGGTGTAATGCCCTGGGGACAGTAGTCTCCTCAGAACCTTACCAGATAACCCCAAAACTTACCCACTCTCCTTGAACACTGATATATAGTTAGCTTCTCCTGACCATGGCTTGAAGTCAATGCATGTTTTAAGGCGGTAGCGCTCGAAGGCATTGAGAATAACTCCTTTAGCATTCATTTCTGACAGAAAACAAAACTGCATTGAGATCTCTGTTTCAAATCTAATACATCCTTAAAATAAGGCAGGATGCCATGGCCACCACATGACTGTCTTAGAGCTTGATGTAAATGGGGCCTGTTAGTAAAGCTTAGAGAGGAGAATTTTCATCCTTCTGAGAACCAGGCAGAATATGTATAAAAGTACCACAAACTGTAGAGACCTCTACCAAGTTAATCTGTCCATTTACCATGTGTATTTACTACCACAGGCCCTGGCAACCTTTGGGTCATTTGTAGAAAGCTTGACCTGGCTCATGTGGGTAATCCTTGTCATCTCAAGGATGAAGGAAGTTCCTGAAAATCCCAGGATCTCAGCAAACAGTGGTGCAGTTCCTTAGACCTACATGTGGAGCAGTCCTCTGACTCTATGTGCTCACTGTAGTACATGCACATTCACACAATAAATGAATAATGCAATTTAAAAACTACCACATGAAAAATGCAATACAGTAAATTAAAGAAGCAGAAAATTTTAGAACACCGTAATTACAACGATAGAAAAATCTATTTAATGGAACTGGAGAGTCTAAGCTGAATTCTTAAACTATCTTGTTTTCAAAACAGTTCTTCCCCAAGGCTGAGCTGCATCCTTGGCCATCCCCTCACTCAATACCTTCTTCTTGGTCACTCACTAAAAGTCAGTCATCTATGGATTGCCCTGAGTGTGTGATGTGCCAGGGCTGCGTGCATGCCAGACAAGCACTCTACCATGAGCTACATCCCAGCCCAAGAAATACCTGATTCTTAAGGAGACATTGTTTTTCATATTTCCCCCAAAGGGCATTTTTCAAATGGATGCTTGACAGAGGCACTGCTTGACCAGTCCACGGAAAGTGAGCTCTTCCCAGCTGAGCCAGGCTGGTTTGTGTTCTCTGTGTGTCTCTCTGTCATCTCTCTGTCTGCCTCGCTGTCTGTGTCTGTCCCCGTATCTCTGTGTCTCTGTCTCTCTGTGTGTCTGTCTCTATCTCTCTGTGTGTCTGTCTCTATCTCTCTGTGTGTCTCTCCCTGTCTCTCTCTCTCTCTCTCTCTCTCTCTCTCTCTCTCTCTCTCTCTCACCCTGGTCAGGACTCAGAATCATCTGCCTTTCCTTCCAGAGGACTGCTGGCATTGCAGGTGTGCCCACTACACCTAGCTCATAACTAAATTTCTTCTACATGAAGAGCTTTTTTTAGTTTTGTATTAGATTCTTTTGACTCTCCCCACCCTTTTCCTTTGTGTGTGCACGTGGCATGTGTGTGTGCATGCTTGTGTGCATGTGGGTTGCACTTGTGTGGGTGCACATACACACGTCTGCACAGCATGTGGAGTCTGAGGATGATATCAGAACTCATCCTCCATGGCTCTTCCACCTTAGTCATTAAGAGAAGCTCTCTCAATCAAACTCAGAGTTTTCTTTCATGGCTAGTCTCCACAGCCAGCTTGCTCGGGGGTTCCTTATCTCCGAGGAGGACAAAATTACAGCTGCTCTCACACACAGCCAGCATTTATGTGGGTTCTGAAGATCTGAATTCCATCCTCTGTTTACCATCTCCCCAACCCTCTTCTAACTTTTTAATAATTTAATACTAAACTGGGAATTATTTGTTTCCTGAAAAGAAAAAAGATAGTGGACTCTTGTTACTGTCTGGACTTGGCAAAGCAACGTCATTTCCTATGTTTGTTTGATTGGTTATTTTGTTGTTTTTACTCATATTTACACCCTGCTCTGGGTTTAGGGCTGAGGAGGTGGCTCAGTGGTTAAGCTCTTGTACTGTTCTTCTAGAGGACTGGAATTTGGTTCCTGGAACCTACGCAATGGCTCCAAACAGCTCCAGGGGATTCAATGTCTCCTCTGGCCTCTGCCCACACTGCACACATGTGGTATTCACTCACTGGACATGCACACATTCACATAACTAAAAGTAATAAAAATGAATCTTTTTAAAAATCCTTTATGGTCTGAGAGTGGTCAGTGGTATTCCATCTGCTAGCATTCAGGCCCTGGATTCTATCATCAGCTCTGCAAGGAATAAATAAATAGCTAAACACGAGGGAATACTGCTTTAAAATACAGACTCTTGGGGCTGGAGAGATGGCTTAGTGGTCAAGAGCATGTGCTACTCTTCCAGAGGACCCAACTTGAGTTCCCAGTGCATGTCAGGTGGCTCACAACTGACTGTAGCTCCAGCTCCAGGGATCCAGTGCTCTTCTCTGACTCCCACAGACACTACACTCACATCCACAGACACACAGAGAGGGGGTGAAGAGAGAGGGAGGGAGAGGGAGGGAGAGACAGGGAGAGGGAGGGAGAGAAAGGGAAGGAGAGAGAGGGAGGAGAGGGGAGAGAGAGAGGAAGAGGGAGGGAGAGACAGGGAGAGGGAGGGAGAGATAGGAAGAGAATATGAATTAAATGTAGCAGTAAAATCTAGAACAAACCTTATTAAAACCAAGAGTGCCTCCCTATTCTTTATGTCCTTAGCATTCCACACAAAGTAAGTCTCCATAAAGGTTGACTGAGTTGATCTTATGTTAGTCAAAACTCAACATATATTCAGACTGAATTATTTAAGATCTTTTAATTCTTCATTTTGCTTTTTTTAAAAGTAAATGCGCATAGCCACACAGAGAAACAACAACAAAAAGCCTTCACACCACACAAGGCCATTCTGGTAGACATTAATATAGCATCTCAGGAACACACAGTAGCTGTGGATGCTCCAAAGTGTGTACTAACCCAAGCTATCTTCTAGAACATATGGAATGGTATGTGGCCATCTATAATTGTCTCCAATGATGGAATTCTTCCCTTGTGCCTGTCAAAAATAAATGTGAAAAGGACCAGTTTAATGAACTAGACAAAGCTAATCAACAATCAATCTGGAAATATGTGGAGTTTACAGTTCTTCTTGCTAGCTCACACCAATGGGGCATGTGTCTGGATTTTGACCATAATTTAATAAAGTTTACAGAGAGAAATAACTAATTTATAAAAATTAACATGAAGCTAAAGAAGAAATGATACTCAAAAAAAGATTGCTGGAAACTACACTGTAAATCCTGGCAGATGTTTAGATATTAAAAACACAGAAGAATAGGCTGTTGATACCTCCAGAGTTAAGCCTGCTTGCTGCCCTTTTAGATGATCTAAGTTCAGTGCCCAGCACCCACATCAGCAGCTCATGACTGCCTGTCACTCTAGAGGATACAGTTACCTCTTCTGGCTTCCATGGGCAACTGCATGCATGTGGTACACATAAACTCATGCAGGCACACATGTGCACACACACACACACAAATAAATAAATAAATACAGAAGGAAAGTGATAACGAAACCAAACCATGATTCAAGCCCTGCTGTTTGGTTCCTTGTATGTTCCAATAGCCTTCTAATTTGTCCTTCTGTTTCAAATATTAGGTTTCCTTCCTAATGGGCTGGGAAAGGGTGGGGATGGGTTAGGCGCAAAGGTGACTCCTCAAGTTTTTATGCATTTCCTTGAGACGAAATAAATGAAGGAATGATGGGCAGTTGAAGAGGAAGGCTCTAGGGGAGGGCTCTAGTGAGGAGGGTCAGAGGACACCTTAGATTCGTAGTGTCTTAGAGACATTCACATGCAGCGTACAAATGGAGCCTGGGCCTCGAGGCCAAGGCAGGACTAGAGTCACCCACTGGCAGTCCTTGGTGCTGCCGGCTGCTGCACCTTCAGAAACAGAGTCTCAACAAGCAGCCCGTGCCCATTCATCCTCAGCCACTCACAGTTGACCCTCACGATTCATCATGCAAGCATCATTACAACTCACCTCAAGCTTGATGTCTCCTTCAAAGAGGTCCAGTCCCAAATCTAAGAGAATAATTAAGATAATTCATATTTTATTACTTTGGGTTCCCACACTACATAAATGATGGTGTTTTGAAAATCCCAAAGGGAGAGGGTCTCACAAAGTCCATCCCCAAGGATCTATAGGTAGTTTAATGGTTGCTTAGAGTGGGAGAGACACTTTCTTCAGCGGTATAGCCATTAAGTTGCCCATGCTCTTGTAAACGACCCCTCACCCAGGCTTTGGTAAGAAACTCTAATGGCACTCATCATTTTCCACAAGAGGAAAAAAAATATCTGAAAGTAGAAAAGGGACCAGTAGAGAAGAGGGTAGAGATCAGAGGGGGGTAGAGAGGGCAATTGGATGAATATGATCAAACATTTTATATACATGCATGAAAATGCCATAATGAACGCCATCGTCATATATAAGTAAAACAGAATAATAAACCAAATTAGGAGGGGCCCTGTAAGATAGCTCAGGCAGTAAAAGGCACTGCCACCAAGCCTTGACAACCTGAGTTTGACCCCGGGAACCCATATGGTGGGAAAAGAGAATGCACTCCCTCATGTGTCCTCTGACCTCCACACATGTAGTGTGTCTCACACCCACACACAGACACACAAAATAATAAAAAAAAAATTAAATATGGTTATAAAAAAGAATGAAGAAAAATCCACAAACCTTCATTGATATCGAATATGTCTCGATCGAGGCCCTCATCTATATCTTTGACTGAAATAACAAACAAACACATTGAACATTATGTTCATGAGAGGAAAAAGAATCTCATTAATAAAACGATCAGAAGGAAACAAGTTGTTGCCTCAGATTCTAATTTAACTTGCATTGATTAATTGATTGGGACCCGAATTGATTGAGAGCCTCCTGTGAGCCAGATCGGGGACTAGACAGAGGACGTTCGGATGTGTGCTCTGTCCTCTCCACATCCCTTGAGTGTCAGATGGCTTTAGGAATGACATTGGTCACTCTGTATGTCAGTGAACATAGCTTGGAAGGTGGGACTAAATGCCTAAATGGAAAATCAATGTCTAAAATTGCTCAACCCAGAAAGCCACTGTATCAGCCTTTCTTGTATTTTCATTTTTCAGATGGGCAGATGGGTCCTGGGATGTTCCCTGGTGAACGAACGTAGCCAGTGTCTGATCAAAGTTCCTGTCACTGCTGCAGGCCTTCCGCTCGCCTTCCTTCCGCTCGGCGTCGGTACACCCTCAGTGCCTCTGTTCCTTTGACTCACCACAGAACTCCCTTGCACTACAGTCTAGAGCAGAACTCAAAATGGACTCACCAAAATTTCCTGGAGCTGGCTGGAAAACAAACACAAAAAACTTATTATGGCGTTTTTGTTCCAATTTTAGATTCCTTTGATAATAATTTTTAAGAATTTTTCATTCATTCATTCATTCATTCATTTATATGGTGTCTGTGTGTGATGGACAGGAGAACTTGTGGTAGTCCGTTCTCTCTCTGTCCTGTGTGTGTTCCTAGGGCTGAACTCAGATCATCAAGGTTGGTGATCACTGAGGCACCTGCTGATCTACTCACTGGCCCCAGTTTTGTTTTTATTTTTGAACACAGGGTTTCTCTGTAGTCAAGCTGGAACTCACATTGTACCCGTGTCTAACCTAGAACTTGCTCCAATCCTTCTGCCTCAGCCTCCCAAGTACTGGGGTGGCAAGCATGAGCCATGGTGGTTCTATCTAATTCACAATCAGACAGCTCTTTTTATTAATATAATATACAGTTTTCTTCCATATATCCCAGACAAGCAAGTGGAGTTTACATGACATTTTGACCAGACAGATTATTCTTACTTCATATAGAAACTGAATCTTCCTGTTCAATGAGTTTAAAGGTAGAGACAAAAAAAAAATCAATTTCGAAGCTTGAAAAGGAGGCAAAGCACAAAACTCCAGCCCTCATGTAAGTACTCAGTTTACATACAATCTCCTACAAGACTCATGGGGCAATGCTTGGAAAAGCTAAAAATTTATCCCCAATTAATAACAGAAACTTTGCCCAATACCTCAGTAAAATCATGTTGCCTTTCATGTCCCTCCCAAGACTCTACACTCAAAACACAATACCAAATATCTAAGCAAAGTACCTGTGAGTAGACTTTGTGATTTTTAAAAAATATATATACATTTCTCTTTTCCTTTTTTGTTTTTTGTTTGTTTGTTTGTTTGTTTGTTTGTTTTTGAGACAAGTTCTCTCTGTGTAGCCCTGGCTGTCCTGTAGACCCAGGTGGCCTCGAACTCAGAGATCCACTTGTTTCTGCGTCTCAAGTGCTGGGATTAAAGGTGTGCTCCACTACCATCTGGCTAAAATACATACATTTTCAAATGGATGGTAAACACATTACTGAGTTACATACCCAATGAGTAAATAAAAAATGAAATCAACATCAGAAATTTATTTTGGGGGTAGGTTATGCACAGGTGCATGTGGGGGGGGGCGGTGCTTATAGAGGCCAGAAATCAACCACAGGAGTCATTCCTCAGGAGCCATCTACCTTATTTTTGACACAGAGTCTCACTAGGACCCAGGGCTCACCAATTAGGCTGGGATGGCTGAGCAACCAGCCTCGAGAAGTCCTGTATTTCTGTCCCCCAGCACCGGCACTGCAAGCACATGCCATCACACTTGGCTTTTTAGATGTGTTTGAGGAGTCAGACTCAAGTCCTCTTGGCTGCAGTGGCTAGCACTTTACTGAAGGCTATTCTCCCCCAGGCCCTCTGAGAAGTTTCTTAGTCAGTTATCCCTTAATCTTAATCAAGGCAGAAGTCGGCAGAACTGGTAGACAGTGTGTGTGGATTGTGCTGGGTTCCCTAACTTAAGTCAATTTAGTTCACCACGCTGGGTCTCAAATGATCTGTGTGATATCGTAACCACCTGATTTGGATGAATATCATGAGTCATATGGTACCATGCAAAAACAGGCTGTAAAAATGTAATGTTGAGTCACACAAGTGTAAAGTATAATTGCCTTCAGATACAAGCTAACAGCTGAAATAAAGAATACTCTGAAATGTTTGACAAGATATGGAGACAATCTGGTCAGATGGCTCCCATCATTTTGACAGCAAGCACCCCAGTTTTCTCATACAGGAATCACACAGCACACATTCACAGATGATTCCGGCGCACACGCAGAAAGAGATTTACGAGTAGCTAGCTACTCTGAGCCACAGTTAAACATGGTGAAACAGCACCTCACATCTGCATTTCTCTAGCTGTACACCATCAGCTCGATAGAATGTATTTTAAGTTCCAATTAAAGGGTTTCCTTGGCCACTAGAAATCTTGTATAAGACCTTGAATTAGCTTGGGGTACAAACTGCCCATCACTGCTGGCAGATTGGTTTAGATTGATGAAGATGCAGAAGAGACACCCCAATATCGTTAAGCTTTGTAAGTGTGGACATTGCCTCTGACTTCTGTCAGTCTTCACCCAGGCCAAGTTACTCTGTAGCAATCAGTATGTCACTTGGCAATAAAAACGGCTTTCAAAACCCACATTCTCTGTCTTGTCCAAAGAAAACCTGTCACACAACGTTGAAACTGAAAGGAAAAATTAGTTTTCTATCACAGTCTCTGGACCTCTCTGGCAGAGAGACTTCTTATGCTCAATATCCTGCCGGCCGCTGGCTACCAGAAAGAAATGCTCATTTAAGGTGAACATTTTGAAATACATAAAACAAAACATGAGCAAATGGTTATCACTCAATGATGGATATCAACAGGTCCCCAATTTTTCTGATTGCTTTCTTACCAAGCCAGAAACCAGGAGAAATGTGGCAAAAAGCAGGAACCAAGGCCGATGCCAGGCATCCATACTGTGGCTTCCAGCTGAAAGGTGCAAGCTGTGACACTCATGGCAGAGCTGACTTTTAAAAGCTAAACATCATAACTTCTGGCCTTTGATCCTAATGTTAATGATCCATCTCCCAAGTCATCTTGTTGCCCTAGTAACTCCCAATCAGGGAGAGAAAGTCCAGGCTCACTAACATGCCTCTTACTGTGCCAGCGTTGAATTGCTAAAACCTGTCACCGAACTATATTCTCTAATGTATACATACTGATCCCCAACATTGCTAAATCCCACTTGATCAAATTGTCTGGCATGCATGAGGCACAGGGTTCAATCCCTACCCCCATATGAACTAGGCATGACAGTGCACATCTGTAACCACAGGTAAAGGCAGGAGGATCTTAAGTTCAAGCTCATCTTAGCTACATAGTGAGTTTGAGGCCAGCCTGGAATATATGAAAATAAATAAACACATATACCAAAGTGCATATCTTTGTTCAAATAATGAACATTTATGAAGTGCCTTCCATCCAGGTAGCCTATGCTGCTTTGATGTAGCCAGTTCTGTCCACTGACTCTTACCAGTAGTTGATTTAATAAAACTTTATTGACAGTCTACAACTTATTAAATTCTAGGATCTGTTGATATATCTAGAAATGGACATATTCAGTATTCAGATCTGGAATAGCAAAACAGTGAAGTGTCTCACTCCTGAAGGTTCTCAAAGAAAAACTCAGATGGGAGGTAGGCTGAAAGAAGAGCTATGCCCAATAATCTTCTAATAAAAAGTTTCTTTTTTATTTTTTTTCTCTTTTTTTTTTTCATTTCTTTATTTCAGGATTTGGTACATTAAAAGAAAAAAATGCCAACATATTTCAGACAATATACTAGAAACAATAAATAAAACAGCTCAAAAAATCAGATATTCCCTTTAAGTGCTATGTCCTTTCAGTTTCTCTAAATCAGATTCAGCTTTCCATGGCAAACAATAACTATACATTTGGTAAATTACGTTGATAAATACACAAGGCAGGTATATATTTCCACAGTATCTTTGTTTTTCACAGTTACCAAAAATAAAAATTGCATTCAACTCATACATCTATAAACACTCTGATTTCTCACGGCGTGGGTCTGAAAGTGGTGGGAGCATAAAGTCTTTTAACAATCTGTACTTCAGATTTCTGTCTTCAGAAAGATGTCTTCGGCATCTGCCCTCTGCGGGTACCTTTCAGAGTCTTTCTGCGTTGTTATCATGCTCTGGGATGATGGCAG
>CABHPP010143342.1:0-29359 GCA_902168425.1 Peromyscus attwateri
ACTAGAGATCTTAGAAGGACCACAGGCTACAAACACCTTGACCTAGGGCTACTAGTTTCTGGAGCTGCAAGACAACGCTTTTAGTTATTCTATATCAGTTTGGGGTACTTTGTCATGGGAACCCAGGGATGGATGCAGCAGATGTGATACAGCTTTGAAGTGGCACTCCTAGGCTCGCTAAGCCAAGCCTGGGTCTGACATCTACTGAGAACGGCTCACAGCTTGACCCTGGTGAAATCCACTGGCCCTAGCCCTGGGCTGACTGTTTCCATTTAGCAACTCTGAGCAAGGAACTTGACCCCTCTATGCTGAACCCAGCACCCCTCCTCCCCCTCTTCTGGCCTGAACCTGGAGGTTCAGAAGTTAAAAAATACAACGAAACAAGCAAGCCAGAGCCCCTAATGTTTTGTGTCTGGCAGCCCTACTTCCCTGAGCTGGACCACTAGGCCAAGGAATGTGACCTCTCTCTGAGGAAAGAGCCAAGGGCAGGTGTTGTTAGTGTAGTGGGAAGCTACCATGCTGCCTGGATGCAGTCCCTGTTTGTATTTATCTGTGGAGATCTCCTGAGGTGTTCCGTGTCCCAGGTAGAGCCTGAGTCTTAAGACATATGGGAGTTACTTCTGCATTTGTGGGGTAAGATCTTTCAGGCGCATGCTTTTGAGGACACAGAGGCACATAGCCCAGCTTAAGATGGACAGGGAATCCCCATTCTATTGATGAGAAAACTGAGGTCCTGAGAGGTGGAAGAATTTTAATTCAGTGCAGCAAGTGAGTCCCATCCTTCCTGGGATCTATAGGCAAGAAATGGTTTCTAGAGGCAGGTAGACATTTCCTTTTTTCTTTTAAAAATTAATTGATTTATTCTATGTGTCTTTTACATCATGTATCTTGATCTCATTCATTTCGCCATCCCTTTGCATCCACCCTCTGCCCCTGAGCCCCCCAAATAAAACAAAATTTAAGAGAAAAAAATTAAAAAGGGAAACAATTAAAAATCTCATTATGGAAGCTGCAGTGTGACACAGTGAATCATGCCATAAACCCCTTTGTCCACATATCTTTACTTGAAAGTAAGTGTTCATTGGTCCTTGGCCTGGTTCGAGGCCTCTGTTTCTACTACACCATTGATGCTGGGCCCTCACTGAGACTCTTCTTGGATATCCTGTTGTTGCCCTGTGTTGTGGAGATCCTGCAGCTTTGAGTCTTCAGGTCAGGTTCCTTCACATGATCTAGCAGATCATAGATGGGGTGGATGTTGGGGCAGGTCAAGTCATAACCCTGGATCTAGGCCTGGGCAGTTGTAGGGTTGGTCTGCCAGATGAGAAATGGGGACAGCTCTCCCATGTTTACAACTTTGGGGCTGGCTTGCCCATATCTTTGCTAACAGGGCAGGCTCTCCCATCTTCTCCAGGTGTTGATGAGTGGGATGGGGGGCAACTCTCCTCTGTCCATGCCACCACAAGACAAATGGGTAATGGGGACAGTGCTCCCATGCTCACAAAGACATTTTCTTTAGTGTTATAGCCACTGGTAAGGCACCCGTGCCCCTGTCAATAACCCTATTGGAATTCACTGAGTCACACACAAATACACACACACATACATAAACACACACTTACATATACACACACACATACATACACACACACACACACACACACAGAGGACATGAAACTAGAAGGGGATTAGTTTGGAAGAGGAAAAGATCACATCACATACATGTATGAAATATATATATATATATACCATATGTACTATATATAAATTCATGTATATACTGTATATAAATTACATATAAACAAACAAAAATTAATCTCTCTATATAGTTAATATACACTAATAAAGAGATAAAACAGAATTCATTTATGCTAGAACTGAGGCCATACCTAGCTCAGAATCTGCAGATGGGAAGAACTGGGTAATTTACTAGAGAAGATATAGGATCAAAGCAATGGGTCCCAAGGGGCAGGGCAAGGGACAGCTCCCTAGAGAAGTGCAAAGAAGAAGAATTTGGAGGGCCAAGAAGCCCAGCTTTGGAGTCAGAGCCAGGCTTTGATATGAGCTGTGCGCCAACAAGTCATTCTGAGTCCATAGTATAACTACTTTCTGAGATTGTCCTTACTGACATGGAAGGTGATGTGCTTCAACGGGCATTTGGACTGTGGCAATCACTAGGTAAGGCACAAGTGTGTGGAGGTTGTTGGCAGCCTGGCCACCCTGTGCCTTTGCCTAGAGACGACCTCGTGAAAGTTGGCGACAAGTTGGGAAAGAAGGTGATTGCCCTAATGAGGGTGAAGGGTGCTGGGGATGGACCTGGGCCATGACAAGTTCTTGGCAGCTCATGGGAAGAGAATGATGGGAGAGTGTGCCCTTAGAGGCAGTGGCCGCAGTTTCCTTTAAGGGTCTATGAAGAAAACAAAATAAAATCTAGTACAAAGTTTCTAGAATCCTCTCAAGTGCTGCCAAAGCCTGGATGTGTTTTCTGAGCCCTACCGAGGCAGCTTCATCTCCACTCCTCTCAGAGTTTGCGAGCGCCGTGACCTTGCAGGGTCAAGAATCCACCTTGAGCAATGGAGCAACACAGGACCCGGCTCATTTCCCCAGTGGAGCTCTTGGCTATGGTTCCTGTCCTCCCCTCACCAAGTCGGGCCAAAGAGTGAAGAAACAGGACTGGACAGAACGCAAGTTCAGGAGGTCAGCTCTGCTGAAGGTGAACATTAACCCTATCACCCTCTGGGATTGAACATGAGGGCAAAGTTCACAGATTCTTCGCTCTTCTTGTGAAGAAGCATTATTTCCCAACCTTGACTGACAGCAACACTTCTTGTGAGCACATCCTTGGGGGATGAGATGAAATTCCTTGGCCTGGCATTCAAAGCCCTGGAGGACCTCACTTTGCTCTGTTTCAGCAGCTTGCTCCATGTTGGGTTTGTCACATAAGACCACACTTCAGCCATCCCCAGGGCTAGCAGTTAGTTTCCCATTGCAAGTGACTTGTGCCACAGGAGAGGAAGGATCGGGCAGCGAGGACAGAGTGGGTACCAAGTCCATGTCTGTCGTTTTGAGACATACTTTGTTTTCCCACTTGTCTTCTAAAAAAAGAAAAAGAAAAAAGGCAGCGAGAATAAAAACACAGCCAAACATGCTTGTGAAAACCCTAGTTTGAACAACTGGAATAGAATTAGCTGAGATCAATTTCCCATGTTGCACGTCTCTCTTTCATCATGATTGCAGGAGGCTTGTCCATCATCAGAGAGAAGTTGACGCTAACCCCTGTTCTTTAGCGGCAAAAAGCCCTGGATTGGAGTACCCAACACCTCCAGGAATCTTTGCCTCCCACTCAGTATCACCAAGCAGAACACAAGGTCTTTACAAAAAAGAGGTAGAGAACCAGAAAATATGCAGGTAAAACAACATTGTTCAGGAGGCCATTTGTCTGCTTCTCTCTTAGGGACCACTTTCCGATGTCTCTGATTTGGTAGCTAAAATTATTTTGGATGTAAGGCTTTTGGGTTGGAAAAGGACCCTATTAACTCCAGAGACCTCATGACTTGAAGGGTCTATCTAAGCACTTTCCAGCTAGGTTTGACTGTGTCTTTCTCTCCTAGGGACATTTAGGAGCACACATTTGGCAGACAATTTTGATTGCCATGGCCAATCCTTCCTGATCTAGTGGGCAGCAGACAAGGGGTGCTAAAGGACAGCCCTTTAGCACAAAGAGTAACACTATGTACATGATACCAAACATCTGGAGATTTTTTTTTTAAAAAAGTTTAATTTCTAATCGAATAGACTCTATCTTCCCAAGGCAGCATGAGGGTTAATTTGAAGCATCAGTTTGATACAATCTAGAATCACTTGAGAAGAGAGTCTCAGTAAGGACTAGTCTGGATCAGGTTGGCCTGTTGTAATGCCTGTGGGGGATTATCTTGACTTCTTTAACTTGGGTGAACAAACCCATCCTCTGTGAGTGGCACCATTCCCTAGGCAGAAGAAATCATATAGAGGGGAAATAGAGCTGAAAATCAACATGCATGCTTTCTTTGCTCTCTGTCCTGATTATGCATGTGGTGTGTCCTTAAGCTCCCTGCTACAGTGGACTGTCACTTGGAACTGTAAGCTAAAATAAACCATGTCTCTCTTAAATTGCTTTAGTCCAGGAACTGTAGTGAAGCAACAGGACAGGAAACCAAGAAAGCCTACCTTGCGGTGTTGCCCATCCAGCGTGCACTTCTCTAAGACGACTTTGACGTTGTTTCACCAAGGGGTAAAGTCTTCTTGAATCCGATAGTTCAGATCTGCTTTATCCCTTGAGCACATCATGTAGATGTGTGATTCCACTGAGCAATATATAGTAGAATGGAAATGACATTGTATGACACCTATGTTTAGACTGGATAAAAAAAAAAAACAAAAAACATGTAGCTTCCTCCTCCTTTTTTTTTTTTTTTTGTGAGAATTATTGCTGTGGTGGGAGCCCCTGATCAACCACTTCAGATCAGTTCCCGATACCAATTAGTCTGTCAGCCATGTGTGACACTGTCATGACTTGCAGTTCAATTGAACCTGCCGATGATCGTTGTCCAGCTGTGTCTTCCCTATATCACCCCACTAAACAGATTTCCTGTTCTTATAAACTTTAGGCACAAGTCAGAGAACATCTGTCCAACCTGCCAGTTGTACAGTAAAACAAGGGAAAATTGCCAGGTACTGATGACACACACCTTTAATCCCAGCACTCAGGAGGCAGAGGCAGGTGGATCTCTGAGTTCTACAAGGAAAATAAAATGGCGGATCCATTCCACTGACTGAATTAATGTGGTACTTTATAAAAGATCTAGATATTTACCATTTGGTATTAAAGAGAAGAACAAGTCTTGCTTTTTGTTTGCTTGTTGTTGTTTGAGACAGGACTTATGTAGCCTGGGCTGGGCAGCCTTGAACTCGCAGCGTAGCTAAGGATATCCTTGAATTCATGACACTTCTGCCTCCACTTCACAAGTGATGGATGTACAAATGTGAGCCGCCCCGTTTGGCTCTCAAGTGTTAACTTTCAAGGTAAGAAAGTCTCCTCATGGAGCTTTCTGGGGGCAGCACGCTCAGTTCCCAGTGGGGAGAACTCTCAGTATTAGTCTCAATGGGGACAGAAAAATGAGAGTAAGTGGTTTGAGCAGCAGTGGTTTTTAACCTACAGTGCTCTGCCTTGGCCCAAGTGTACAGGGCTGTGACTTCTCAGTCTCTCTACAGTAGAGTGACAGACTAGCTCTGTTTCCTGCCAGAGCTATGATGACAAGACCAAGGAACTTAGAAAGACACTCGGTGGACCTGCCCTCTCTATCTTTTGTAGCAAAGGGCCACAGAGACTGGACATGGATGGAGAAGTTTCTTTTCACTTTCCAGAGATTACAAGTATCCAAATGATAAAGTAGATCTAAACATGATCGTGTGAGAAAACAGCCCCATCATCAAGGTCAAATCTGTTTCATCATCTGGTTCTTTGAGATCCCTGGGTGAAATCCTGTGAGGTTATTTATTGGTTATCATAATTGGTCAGCTGAGCACTGAGTTACATCCCTGTCCTCCATCTTCAGTTAATATTATGAAGCCATAATGCCCAGATTGACTGTATTTGGAGATGTTCTTTTAGGAGGCCCTGAAGGTTGAATTAGTATAGAAGGGTGGGACTCTAATCTGACAGGATGTGTGATGTTTAAGGAGAGAGAGAGAGGATGTCCTTCTCTGAACTCATATGGTGAGGAAAGGGCATCTAAGGGCTCAGCAACAAGGAGCATTGTGTGAGCCAGAAAGAGAACCCTCCCCAGCTGCTGAACCTCCAGACATCTTAATCTTGGACTTCTTTCCTCCAGAGCCAAGGGCCGCATGCTTCTGTTGTTCAAGACAATCAGTCTATGGTATTTTATTATGGACCCTGGAGCAGAGTAATACATCTTCTTATTTATATTTGGACCCCCCTTTTTTAGTCCATTATTTGTACAATAGTGAGAGAATCTTTGAAAATTACAGATTAGCTTATGTCCATTGGTTTCCTGTGCCCAGTTGGACTGCATTTAACTACTGGGACTACAGGTGATATGGCTCCTGCTTGTGTTTCTAGACTCATCTCTAAGCTTCCATCCCATTCTCAATGCTGGAAATGCATTATTGACTTTTGTCATTTCTGCCTCAGGACCTTTATATTTCTGCTCCCAATCACAACATGATTGGCTCTAGGTCATGATTCAGATTAATTGGGTCCTCTTCATGAAGGTTTTTTCTGACCATATTTTACTTACCTCCTGTCTTAGTTAGGGTTTCTGCTGTTGTGATAAAACACCATGACCAAAAAAACTCGAGGAAAGAGCTTATTTCATTTCACAAGCTTTTAGTCCATCGTCCAGGGAAGTCAGGGCAGGATCTCAAGGCATGAGCTGATGCAAAGGCCATGAAGGAGAGCTCCTCACTGGCTCCCCATGGCTTTTTCAACCTATTTTTCATAGCGCTCCCAACCACCAGCCCAGGAGTGGTTCCACCCACAGTGTGCTGGGCCCTCCCACATCAACTATCAATCAAGAAAAGAAACCACAGGCTTGCTTACAGGCCAGTTTGGTGGGCGTATTTTCTCAATTGAAGTTCCTCTTTCCCAAATGGCTTGTGTCAAGTTGACATAAAACTAGGCAGCACATTGTCTCTGAGGACAACTTCATTTAGTATTCTTCTGAATGTATGGCAGATGAAATGTTGTGTGCACTTGTCTATGTGAACCACTAGCAAGAGAGCAGGGCTCCTGCCTCCCTCATTATCTCCTATATCCTACAGTCTAGAGCGATGACAGGGAGTGGGAAGTTGTCACACCTCGTGAGTGGATGCACAGCTGGAGATGGTGTTGCTTCCTACTCATGCAGCACACTTGTTGAATCCTCCTTCATCTTCTCTACCTGCCTGGGCCCCACCTCTTCATGTAACTCTTTCATTTTGGTGACCGTGTTTCTTTATTTTATGTATATGAGTGTTTTGTCTGCAGGTGTCTCTGTACCATGTGTGTGCAGTGCCCATGGAGGAGAGAAGAGGGTGTTGGTTACCCTAGAACTAGAGTTACAAATGGTCGTTAGCCACTATGCGGGTTCTGGGAATTGAACCCTAGTCTTGTGGAAGAGCATCAAGTACTCTTAATCACTGAGCCACATCGCCAGCCCTTTGTGTGTGAGTGTGTGTGTGTGTGTGTGTGTGTGTGTGTTTGTGAGTGTGTGTGTGTGTGTGTGTGTGTGTGTGTGTGTGTGGTGTGCGCGTGTACCACTGTGTGCATGTGGAGGTCAGCGGACAACTTGCAGGAGCCAGTTCTCTCCTTCCACCATGTGGGTCCTGGGAATTGAACTCAGTTAAAGTTGTTAAGGCTTGGTGAGAAGGACCTTGACCTGTGGAACCACCTTGGTGTCCCCTGTCTCATTTGTTTTAAGTCCTTATAGCATTTATAACTAATAGATATTTGTCTTACTGTGACCTGCTCTGGGCTCCTTGGGCATGGTGTGAAACTCCCTTCTATACTGTAATCTCCTTGAGGACCAAGCTGTAGCCATGACGTCTGTCTACTAGTTGGCGACCTGTTGCGTGGATCTATTTTGATTGTCGGAACAGCAGAGCCAGAGGGCTTTCTCCTCCCCCGGCATCTTCGGGAGAGGAAAGTGATACAGTCTTTAGAGAAGTAGATTTACCACTGACTCAGTTCTCAAGTGCAGGAGTGATTGTTAAGGCAGGAGATTGTTGAGTCTGGCTATTGTTGAACACCTCTAAGTGTTTATTCTCAGCAGAGCCAAAGGAATTTGAAAGGAGAAGTGTAGACATGCAGGAGTTGTGAAATTCCATCTTATCAAGGAGACAGAGCTCCGTGTCTTCACTCTTCTAGCCAGGCCTGAATAATGTTCGGAGACTCTCTTTTGCTAGAATAACTCCACCTAAGAACAGTAAGCATTAAGTTCCAGAGAATTTAAGCTGGGAGGGAGATCACCCACCTGACTCTGTTCACTAAGAAAAGAATCTGCAGCTGAACTATCACCCAATAGAGGCAAGCTCAGAAGGCCCTTGTGGGTCTGCCGACTTGGAGTCAACGCTGCTTCCGTCTCAGTGTTAATCCCTCTGTCCCAGCCACTCTTCTCATGCTGTCCTGTCACATGTTTTCATCTGCCAATGGCAGGTCACAACCCTTGTGCACTCTGACTGTGCAAATGGACCATGTTTCTATGGTTTGATTTCACACACACATCACAAGAGCACAAACTCCCTTCCATCTGCTACTTCTCACAGTTTGACCTGCTGTTGACATCGGGACTTGCACCATAGGGACAAGCTACTCTCTGCTAGGACGTAATTGGATTTTGAAACCAAAGGCTGGGACCTGGGATTCCTATAGGGACCGGCAGGGAAGGAAATTGTCACAGGTAGGAGTGTGGCCAGGAGGCATAGGCCATGTCCCCAGGGCCCAAAGCAGCAGCCACTGCTCTCTACCTTGGCCCACATGGACCATATCTGTGTTTTCCACGGAAGCCAGAAATATGAGTTTGTTTTTACTTAAACTATTCTGAATTTTAAACGTAGGCAAAAATGGAAAGTCCTCTCTGGCCAAAAATTAAACCTCAACCAAAGCTTTGCTATTTTACATAGAGGTATGAACCTTCCTATAGAACTTTCCTAATGATTTGGGCTGAATGCTTCCCCAGGGAACTGCATGCAAATAGAGATTTGGGGGGCTTGGGAGGCATGCCTAGGAATGGAAGTAGTGTAAGGTGAGTGGGATGGTTGGGGTACTCACTGTCATGGTTGACCCCAACCTAGCACAACTCAGACAGTGAGGACCAGCCGCCATCTTGCCCAGGTACTTTCCAGGCCTTTCTGCGACCCTTGCCCAGAGCCTGGGAGTGGGCAGGGGAGGGAAGAGGGCCATCGAAGCTGCAAGTCAAGGTTGGGAGAAGCACCCAGAAGGTAAAGGCAGTCATGGGAAGATCACTGAAGGACAGCTCAAGGCTGTGTGATTCTGTTCTGACTTCCCTGGGAAGGAGCCAGGCACACAGTGTCCTGTCCTTATAGTTCACTTCCCTGCCACACCCTCTGGATGTCTTTATTCAGTCCTGCCCCACTGACCTCAGCGGAAGCCTGAGAAAGACAGGGGCAGCCTGTTTCTATCCCCAAACGAAGCACAGGAACAGTTGAACCACAGTGCCCAGCTTTGAGGCTGGAAGTCCCTTGATTGTCCAAGAGCCCCAGAGCAGTAGGGGACTATTTGAGGTGGGCAAGACATGGGTACCAGCTAACTCAGAGGACGAGGACTCAGGTGTACAGAATTGGGCTCCACCGCCCATGAGCTTTACCGGTGAAGAGGGCAGATTTACCGCCCTTGAGGTGTTGCCCTGAGTAATTCTAATGAGACTAGAGCTGGGCCTTAGGCACGCAGCCTCCCTGCCTCAGTGCAGAGCATAGCGGGGGATCCTGAGGAGCAGCAAACTTCTGAGTGGCTCTTCCTGCTGACTCTTTGGCTCACCAGCCAAACTCCTGTGGTTTCAGCCCAGCCTTGGGGACAGCTGGGTTTGTTTTGGTGTTCAAACGGGGCGGGGGCATGGTTCTAAGCCTGAAAAAATAAATTGTTTTCAGGAGAGAGAGAAGAAGACTTCCAGTGGGAGCCCTTGAAGGCTCCTAACCTTGTCTGCTCCCTCCCAATGCCAGAAAATGAATACCTGACGGGAGCCAGGAATTAGCTGCCCTGGGAAATAAAAAAGTAAAGTGCTGGGAGTGGGACCCCCTGAGACCCAAGATGTGGCCTCAGCTTGGAGTCTCTGGGACCTCCTCACTCACCTGGATCCTTGCTGCAAACTACTTGCTGTTTCCAAAGCCTGCTGCCAGTGTCTGGGCCTCCGAGTTCTGGGGGGTTGCCTTGGAGGTGCGGGTAGGAGTTTTGGGTGAAAGTGGGAACATTTGGGTGTGTGCAAACGTGGATGCTATAGTTCAGACTTTTCTGGACCCTGGAATATGCAATTAGGACCAGGGGATGAGGCTAAAGATAATAATTGTCCTAACACACACACACACACACACACACACACACACACACACACACACACATATATATATGTGCCAGGGTTGTCCCCCATGGTGACTTGGACCTTTGTCATCTCCTCAGTGCCAGTTTTCCATTTATCCTCCACCCCTCATCTAAAGGTGACCCTCCCCCACCCCAGGTATTTTGTCTCCTCAGTCTGTTTCTTTCCTGTAAATTGCCTATCAAAGTCTATAAATATCATCCTCTTTGCCTGCTTACCTGTTTGTCACTCAGCAGCCTCAGTGAAAGAGGACCCCGATGAGGACAGGAAGTCTTGATGTTCTTCCTGTCCTTCACGGCTTCCTGTCCATGCGCAGTCCAGTGCCAGGCACCAGGTAGGAGCTTAGAAAACATTCATGGAACACAGGAGGAATGGCTGAAGGAGAGCTCTGGGAGGAAATGAGTTCTTCATGACTGGAAGAATTAAAGCAGAAGTTGAGTGGGAAATAGAAGATCTATCCACCCTCTGAACCGGCAAATATTGGCAAATTTATTCGAGTTTTAGTGACAAAGCAGCCTAAATTCTGTGATGATTCAATCATGGAAGGGAGTTACTTTTCCTTATGTAAAGTCTGGAGTCTCCTCTAGGAGGTAACGCAGATTAAATATCCCTCTCATCTTAGGCTCCAGTCTTTCATATTTATGATTCTTTAGCACCACATTCAAGTGCATGGGATAGTTTAGAAGGGGAGGAGAGGGGAGCAGGCCTGATCTGGGGGAGAACCTCATCCTCCCACCCACCCCCCATTGACTAGAGCTCTAGCCTATCTGACCACAAGAGCCATGGCATGGGTCACAGCAGGGAGGAAGGAGAGCAAGTTTGGTTCACAAACAGACTCCATCATGCTGCCAGGGCAAGAGGTGGGGCGAGGTGGCTTCTGGGAGATGCTCTTATTCTCTTCTTCTTAGTAAAGGTTTTGCATTTCCCTTCTGTAATAACTCAGCTCTTAAGGAGAAGAAAGGTCCCTGTCACCTCTTTTCCTTTTCCAGCTTTGTGATTCTCTTTCTTTGGCTCAAGGTTTCTCTTGTGTGTTTCTGGCGTGCCATTATGGACAGTGAGAACATTTGCTTAGCAACCACAAAAATGCCCAAGGCAGACAGACCTGTCTAGGAATCCTGGCTCCATCAGGCCCTAGGTATGTGCAGTTGGGCAAATTACCTAACCTGTCTGGCCTTCTGCTTTCTCCTTGGAAATGCAGACAATCACAATAATTATCCCCACTTTGTAACATTGTGGGGCTTAAAAGATCAGAGAGGTGCACCATTTACGGGGCATTTATTCCGGGTCACTGTCCTAAGTACTTTATTTTCACTCTCTTTTAAAAGTTTTGCCTCAATCCAATGGAGAAGATCTATTATTAGCCCTGGTTTTATAGAGGAGAAAGCCGAATCACAGGGAGATTAGGAGACTTGCCTGAAGTCATGTAGCTAATGGGTTGGGAACCAGGACGTGAACGGAAATCATCCAACTTCAGAACCCACAAGGTATGTAAGCGATGGTAGCAGTTACGAGTTGGAAAAGATGACATTTATTTATTTATTTATATATTTATTTATTTATTTATTTGAACTACTGTCTCTAGAACCAGTCCTAGGCTTTATTCTAACACCAGCAATGATTTGTAAGACATTTCATAGTCCACAAACTCTCTTTATGGCCCTTAGCCCAAGGACTCCTTACAGTAACCATAAGAAAGCCTCACTCCTACCGTCTCTATATAGGTGACAAATCAGCCCTGCAAGGCACAAGGTACCGGCCAAGGTCACACAGCCAGATGCTGGCAGAGCTGGCTTTTAAACTCTGACTTGTGATAAGGGCAGCACTCTGGCTAAGTTCAAGTTCACATTTGCTAAGTGCTTAGAATGGAGCCTGACACACAGTAAATGATATATGTATTTACTAAAAGACAAAAATCAGTAAGTATCACGCCCCGCTGCTGCTTCAACAAACATTTCTCTAGCACCTAAAACGTCTTTGAAGTGGGGGTCATTGCCATCAGATCTCTTGCTCCTCCCTGCCTCTTGTCCCCATTGTCCGAACTGGCCTCTGGGCTGTGCTGATGTGCGTACCTTCTCTCCTTACTCTGCCGGGCTCTTTTTCTGGCAGCTTGCTGTGATCTGGGCTCCTCCCCCCATCAACGAAATTTGGCTGCTGTCGTTCCTGTTTCTCAGGCCCCCAGTCCGCTGCCGTCTGATGGAATCTTCTAGGACAGTGCTAACTAGCAGTGATCTGATGTGCACTCAGCTGCCTCACTTTCTAACAGGGACTTCATCTAATCCAAAGGAGCGATGAGTGGCTGAATCTCAGGCATCCCCACGAGCCCATTGGGGAGACGCCTGATGAGAGAGTCTGAATTTTGACCGGACCTTAAACAGGAAGGCAGGCTAGGCTTCGGGTATCCAGGGTTTCCACACGGACTTCTTCCCAACTGGACACAACCTGGGACACTTCTCTTTTATTCCGTTCCTGCTCATAAAAGCTCTTCCTTAAATTGTTTTAGAAGATTCCTAACATTTCTTGTCAAATTGGGCCCCAAATTATTTCTGACTTGTGCTTTTAGTGGAATAGAAACTCCCAAACAATGAGAGCATCATCAAATTGGAAAACACACACGCGCGCGCGCGCGCGCGCACACACACACACACACGCACACGCACACGCACGCACGCACGCACACTTCTTCAGTAAGGGTCACTGAGCCTCTACCATGCATCATACAGCATTTCAGGCACCAAGGAGGCAAGAACAAACAGGCCAGCCATGACCTCCCGTCTTCATCCACACGGTTAGCTGCAACCATAATAGCATAAGCTCGGAGGCATAAGAATGCTCATCTTGCCGGGCGTTGGTGGCGCACGCCTTTAATCCCAGCACTCGGGAGGCAGAGGCAGGCGGATCTCTGTGAGTTCGAGGCCAGCCTGGGCTACCAAGTGAGCTCCAGGAAAGGCGCAAAGAAGAATGCTCATCTTTATTCTGTTGGTTCTGGAGGCTGAGATGTCCAGGATCAAGGTGGTGGCATATTTGATATCTGACGTGGGTCTGTTCCTCTTAGATGGCATCTTCCTGCTGTATTCTCATGTGGCAGAAGGGAAAACAATCTCCTCTATTTTGATGGCATCATTTTCATTTTTTTTTTAAACAGTGTTTTGAAACAGGGTCTCACTGTATAGCCCAGGCTGTCTCCCAAAACATGATCCTCCTGCCCCAGTCTCCCAAGTTGCAAGGATTACAAGTGTGTATAACCATGCTCGGCTAACTTCTTTAAGGGAACTGCTGTAGAATGTGACCCTGTGAGCAGTAACAGGCATTGCCATTTTGATTAGAGCCCCTGTGACTGACTGCCTCAAGAGACCCTCAAGACTAAACCTGCTGGTATTCCCTCAGAGGAAGAGGGAGTGGGAGAGACTAGCAGAGTCCCACCTAAAATCTCAGCCACCCCCCTGCACACCCCTGCCAGCTCTGTGTACTTCTACCCTAGCTGCACTCAGCTTTGTTGTCGCTGGAGGCGCTGGAGTCCTCAGAGGGAGGAGGGTTAACTGAAGAGGGGACTCTGCAGCTATGGGGATGGGGAAGTCATCCTCTGTGCTGGGGTGAGACCTGTCAGAGATGCAGCTGCTTTGGGGTCACCATACTCTGATAAGCAACCCCTTGACCCGATAAGCTCATCAGTTTGATAAGATGGACTTGGGTGGACTCATACTTTGGTCTGTCATTGGTGAGTGTGCACGTGTTTGAGCCTCCTCAGGAAAAGTTAGCAAAACAGGCACTAATGCCTTTCATGAAGAAGCTAAATCCATGATACAGTCTTTTCCCAAATGGCCGTATCTCATAATGCCTTCATTCTGGGAATTAGGCTTCAACATACAGAGTTTGAGAGAGAGGGCATACAGATATTCAGACCACAGTATTGCAATCTGCTACCACCCCCCACATGCCCTTCTCAAATGCAAATTATATTCACTCTATCCCAGTAACCCCGGAGTCTTAACCGTTCCATCATCAATTTTAAAGTCTCATCTAAATATCATCTAAGTCAGATATGAAGGTATGATTCATCCCGAGGAAAATTGCTCTCCAGCTGTGAGCTTATGAAAGCGAACGTTATGTGCTTCCAAAACCTAATGGTGGGGCAGGCCGAGGGTTTTCTCACTGCAAAAGAGAGAAATGAGAAAAAGGCAAGCGGTAACAGGTCCCAAGTAATCCCCAAATCTTAATGCTTAGGAGGAGTCTTAAGTTTAACCTCTGCCTCTAGACACAGGGGGAGGCTTGCTTCTGCAGCTTTGCTAAGCAGTGGTTGGGCCATCAACGCTTGGAGCAGCCCTGTCTTCATAACCTTTGGAAAGTCTTGTCCCCACTGAAGTTCTCACTCAGGCTGGTGTCTCAAGCTGGCTGCTGGGATCTCAGGGGTGGTTCCAAACTGCAGGTCTCATGGGGTTCCCTATAGTAGGATTGTCTCTGTGGTTGAGGTTCTGCCACAGAACTCTCTAAACATCTCTTGGACAGATAGAGGCAGCCACGTACCATAGCCTATGGCAAAAACAGAATCCCATGGACACCAAGTGGATTGCCTGTATGTTGGTGGGGGTGGAGGGTGGCTGCTCACACAGCCCCTAAGTCTGCTGGAGCCAAACCTAGGGCAGTCTAAGCCCCAAAGCACAGAAACCTGCCAGGAAGCTTTAGCCCTGGCACACTTAGTCTGCAGTGGTACTAACAGGCTTATGGTTTGTTGTGTGCCTTTGGGATCACTGGTGTTGACAAACAGTATGTGCCTTCCATACTGACCTCATCACTAGGTCCTATGGTATATCCTTATAACCTTGCAAATGGTCTTTCTCTTTTTTTCCAATATGGATAGGCCGGGAATCCATATTTTAAAACTACTGCTTCCCTTTTGATAAACAATTCTGTCTTTAAGTTGATTCTCTCTTTTCCCATTCTACTGAAGTTCCCAGAGGAGCCAAAGCGCACACACACTTTGCTTAGAAATGACTCCAGATAAATGCCTGTTTTCATTACTCAAAGCACTGGCACATGAACACAATTCAGACAAGTTCTTTCCTGCTTTAACAATGGTTGTCTTTCATCTGTCCAACAACATATTCCTCCTTTCTGTTTGATATCTTATCAGAATGACATGGAATGTAGCAATTTCCTCCAAAATGCAATAAGGAATACCCCTTAATACTCAGGAAGCAAACAACTCACAAGTCTCAGGAAATCTCTGAAATTAAATTCACAAGCCTCTTCCCAAGACTATACAAGCAGTAAGGGCTGTTAAGGACAGCGGTCCTTCAACCTGTGGAATTGCAGTAAGTTATACAGAGAGCCCCAGGGTTCCAGTTTCTTGAGTTGCCACCCATGCTAGGGCCAGCTTTTGGTAATGTAGAGCTGCCTTTCAGTCACCCAGTCTCCTGTAAGTGACCCCAATAAACTCACTCATTCACCTAGTTGGACTTTGGTGGCATCATTACTTGAGTTTGTTGATAGTTCCTCATCTGAGGTGAGCATTTGTAATGCTCCGCAGGAATAGTGTCACACAACAAACACCCGTGCCACACATATTCCTGTCAATTTTGCTCACATTCACTTTGGAATTCTCCAAGCATTGAGGCTTTCTCTGTAGATTTTGTGCTCTGAAGACTGTGCCCTGGTTACAATCTTGCTTTAGTTTAAGGTCTGTTCACAGCAATTTAGGCTTTGTTTTGCATGAACCTCAAAACTCTTCCACCCATGACCATGACCCAGTACTCATTTCTGAAGCTGAGGTATGTGCTCGGCAGCACCTCCATTTCTTGGTGCTTATTTTTGCTCTGTTTCTTCAGGCTGTTACAGTAGAAGTATTGTAAGCTGGTGCCTTATAAACAACACACATTTATTTCTCGCAGTTCTGAAAGCTAAGGGAGCTCATGATCAAGACTGGATATGGGGTAAGTGGGAAGCCCTTTGGATAACTTGAAATTTCCTGTAACTCTAAAATTATTGTAAAATGTAAAGTGTTTTAAAAAAGATAATGGATGAAACACTTCACATAAATGAAAAAAGTAACAGAGTAGATATAAAATCAAGACAGAATGAAAACCTTTCTGCAAAGAAGTGTTTCAGGCATAAAAGTACATATAGGCAGTGTCTTAGTCCCTTGTACCACCTCACTGTACACACCAGGCTAGCTGGACCGTGAGCTTCTGGATTACCCTGTCTCTGCCTCCCATCTGGCTGTGCAAGTGTTGGGATGAGAGATATACAATACTGTACCCCGCCTTTTTACCTGAGGTTCAGGGGATCTGAACTTAGGCTGTAGGCTTGTACAGTGACTACTTTTAAATAAAACTTTATATATCCATGCCATGTATTTTGATCATATTCATCCCCACCACCCCTATCCAACTCCTTCTGGCTACACTCCCAACATATCACCCTCCCAACTTAATGTCTGCTTCATTAAAACTTCTTTTAAATTAAAATTTCTTCTATTCTAACCTACCAAGTCCAATTAAGTCTTACTTTAAAGGCTTTAACCCATTTGGATTTATTTTTGTGTATGGTGCAAGATAAGGATCCAGTTTTATTTCTCTGTTTCTGTCCCCCACCGTGTATGTAATTATGGATGTACATTTGTGTGTGTGCACGTGTGTGTGTGTGTGTGTGTGTGTGTGTTTGCATATGTGTGACTATCTTGGTGTTCCAACACTAGTTATTGACTATAAGGATTAGTATTGTCAATGTTACAGAGTCTATAATCTCCTGGGAGAAGAGTCTTTGGGTGTGTCAGTAGGGATTATCTTGGTTGCTTTAAATGATGTGAGAAGACCCATCTTAATTGTGGGCAGGCTCATGCCCTCAGAAGGAAATCCTGAAGTACATCACATGGAGAAAGTGAGCTGATTACTAACTTGCCTTCAATACTTTCTGTGTCTGGACTGCAGGTGCACCATGACCATCTGCTTTAATATCTTGCTGCCTTTACTTCCTCACTATGATGGACTGTACCCCAGAGCTGTGAGCCAAAATAAAACCTTTCTCCTTTAAGTTACCTCTGCCAGTTTATTTTTAAATCCTAGCAATAGGAAAGAAATGAAGAAACTGACCATTTATTGAAGAGTCTATTTTTCCATGTTTTTCTTCCTCCCCCTTCCTTCCTTCCTTCCTTTTTTTTCTTCAGGTTTTGTTATTTCTGGTCTGGTAGTCACTGTGGACCCTAGGCTCACCTTGAGTTCAGAGCAGTCTTTCTGCTTCAGCCTCCAGAGTTCTGGGAATACAATATACTCTGCCATGCCTGTTCTTTCGTGTGTACTCTTAGAACACTCTTTGTAACTTAGTTGACCTGCTATGTTTCAGTTTATTACTTAGTGTTTTCCTCAGCTATCCATGTCTCTTCTAACATAGTACCTGTGGCTTTGGTGGTATAGCTTTGTAATACAATTTGAAATCAGGAAGTATTTTGTCTCTAAATTTATTTTCCTTTGTCAAGATTTTTTTCGTCTGTTTGGAGCCTTTTATGGTTCCATATTAATTTTAGATTTTTTTTTTTGCTTTTTTTGAGACAGGGTTTCTCTGTGTAGCTTTGCGCCTTTCCTGGAGCTCACTTGGTAGCCTAGGCTGGCCTCGAACTCACAGAGATCCGCCTGGCTCTGCCTCCTGAGTGCTGGGATTAAAGGCATGCGCCACCAATGCCCGGCTTAGAATTATTTTTATTTCTGTCTCTGTGAGAAACACTTTTGGAGTTTCAACAGAGATTGCAGTGAGTCTGTGTATCACTTCAGGTTCTATAGATGTTCTAATAATATTAAATCTTTCTATCTGGGAAAATAGGGTATCTTTCTATTTGTATTTTCTCCTTAGTTTCCTTCATCAACATATAGTTTTAAATATATGTGTTCTTCTTTTGTGGTTATGCTCATATACAGTGTTAGGGTTTAACCCATCTTCTTGCATGTAGGCAAACACTCTATCAATTGAGTTAAGTTGGCATCTCTGGGATCTCCACCCATCTTTTTGCACAGTTTGTTGTGGTAAAGACTCACTTGTGAATTTTGAATTTTGATTCTCTATATTGCTATTTTGTTCAATTGATTTAGTAGTTCCAACAGGTATGTTGTTTGTTAATTTATTTTCAAAGTCTTTTGTTTTGTAGAGCCTAGAGTGCTGTGGGATGTTGTTCTGTATGCTGTGAATATGTGTTGCTCTGATTGGCTGATAAATAAAATGCTGATTGGCCAGTAGCCAGGCAGGAGGTATAGGCAGGAAGAGCAGATAAAGAGAATTCTGGGAAGAGGAAGGCTGAGTCAGGGGTCACCAGCCAGACACAGAGGAAGCAAGATGACAAGGCAGAACTAAGAAAATGTACCAAGCCACATGGCAAAACATAGATAAGAATTATGGGTTAATTTAAATGTAAGAGCCAGTCAGTTATAAGCCTGAGCAAATGGGCAATTAGTTATAATTAATGTAAGCCTCTGTGTGTTTACTTGGGGGATGCGAGTGGGAGAGATTTGTCCCAATGCCAGCCAGTCGGGACATAGGAAAACTTGCAACTACACTAGAGTTCTCTGCATATACAACCATGTTATCTATGAACAGCATAGCTATATGTCTTCTTTTGTAATTTGAATGTCCTTTATGCAGTTTTCCCATCCCTGTTCCTCTTGAAATCTGGTCCAAATATTATCCTGAATTCTGAACAGACAAAGAAATAAAACCTATTTGTGGTTCTGGGAAGTGTAGGTGCTCAGCAGCTTCCAGAAGGAGGGAGGGGGAGCAGACACCAGCCAGGTTTGGAAACCACATGTACTCCATGGCTTGTCACTTGGCACACACCTCCTTCCCTTTGAGAGCCAAGTCCTCCGCTTTGGTGGGAAATTAACTTCATGCTTTAAAGACAAGTAGTTTAGAGCTACTCCAAATGCCCAGTAGCCCTACAAAAAATGGTGATAACTTGGGAGAGGCCATTCAGAAGCATATGGGTTAGATTTTGTCTGAAATCACATGAAGATTTTAATAGAGAAGAAGTTCTCAAGAGAACAAGCATGTTTTGACATTCCTTTCTCAAATCCCAAACATTTGAGAGATGCTTTTGAAAAGTCCCCTCAAAGTAAAACAAATGAAAAGCCTTTCAAGTTTTAGAACTTGAAAAGCCTAGTAGGCTGTCTCCAGTCTTTCTGTATAGCAGACCATATTCCTGGTGTAAAACCACCTAAAAGAGGTCAAAACACAGCAATAATAACAAGGCCTGTGTTTAAGATCTCTTTTCTGTCATGTTACCCCTGGGTACTCGGGGCGACTATTTGAATTGTCACAAGTTTAGTTTCCTTGTGTGTTAAATTACATTGACTCACAAAGTTATAGATAAGAGAAGATACCTATAATGGCACTGTGTAAAATTTCTGGACTACAGCTAAGCCTTGATAATGTCCTATCAATTGATATTGTTATAATGTCAAATAAAATCTGTCAATTGGTATTGTTATAAAGTCAAATAAAATACAGTGTTTTTCTCATTCTCTTAACATATAGTGGTAAATGTAAAAAGTAAGTTGACGGGGCTGAAGAGACTGGCTCAGAGGTTAAGTATTCATGCTGCTCTTGTAAAGGACCCCAGTTTGGTTCCTAGTACCCACCTTAGGCAGCTCACAACCACCAGTAATTCTAGCTCCAGGGAATCCGATACCCTCTTCTGGACTCCCAGAGCACTGAACTTAAATGTTCACTCCCTATATACAAATAAAAACAATAAAAATGCATCTCTAAAAATGCAATTGCTATTTAATTTATCCTTTGCATGAGAAGAAGGAGAAGCTTGGGATTTAGCTATATAATTACTTAAATATGTTATTTTTGATTGTATAAGACCAGGATTCAATATTTTCTCTATTTATTAATTATATGTGTTTGCCAAGGGAATTGACTTCTCTAAGCCCCCCTTCTCCAACTGCAGTTGTCTCCTTGTATTGTTGTGAAGATGAAATAATCTATGTGAACTGTTTGGCATAGCACTAATATGTTGTAATTGCTAAAAAATAATAACCACCACCATCATCATCAATGACAAATAGTTATTCATTTTATTTCTCCCTATATTAAGCATCCTAATCCACTTAGGTACATCAGATATCCATTCAAAATAAAACATTACAAGTACAATTGCTGGGTACTTGGCTGCTTCTTTTGTTTTCTTCTTGGGTCAACTCTACTTAACATCACCCTTCAAATTTACCTTCGAGGAGTATTAGAAAGTACATCTTTCTTGGAAAGATGGTGTCTGGCTATAGCTTCCCTATAATTGACATCATTGCAATTATAGAATATCATAGGGAGTTTTGATTCCCGCTTTTCAATGCAAAAGATAAATTAAAGTTTGATGTCATAGGGAAGGGTCACAGAATAAGTGCATTTCACAATTTTTAACTTCAACCCTAGGGTTCTTAAGCCACAATCCTACAAAAAGAGCAAGAGATTCTAGGTACCAATCTACATTCTGCATCTCCTTGAGAAGAAGTCTGTTTGAAGCAATCATAGTATGCATGTACTAGAGACCATTTTTGGACAGGTGATCTTTAGATGACCTGCTCTGAGCAGTCATTTCATGTCAAGATGACAAATACTTGAGAAAAACACCTCAAAGGAGGAAGAATTTATTTTATCTCACAGAGGTTTCAGTCCATAGTCCCTGGTTCCATGGATTCGAGTACATGGATAGGCAGAACATCATGACAGTGTGAGCATGTGGAAGAATTTGCTCACTTCATGGAGGAAAGGGAGCAGAAAGCAAGGAAAAGACTGAGCCCCAGGTATAAACCATCAAAGGCACCCCACTGACCTACTTCCTCCAGTTAGGCTCCACCTAAACTTTCCAGAATCTCCTCAAATAGTGCCACTATCTGGGGACTAAGCATTAAGACATCAGCCTATGGGTGACATTTCATATTCAAGCCACAACAGAGCTCCACGTTGTGCTAAATGAAAGGAATTAAAAACGTGTAAAATGCAATCCTTCACCCTAGGGAGCTCACAAATAAAGTGGGGCATTTGAGACTTCTAAGATGGAAAATTTCCCAATGAAAGAGTATTTATAGCAGAGGAAACAGTAGACACTAATTGACATGAGAGAAGATGAGCTAGTGATACTTGACATGAATTATCCCATTTAATTCTTATAAGATTATGTTGTATGTGTATGCTGCAATCTTCATTCAACAGATGAAGAAACTACAATAAAAATAAAAAAAAGCACAACAATTGTGCTGGATACTATACTGGCATAGAAATGGTCCTTCTGGCTTACAGAAAGAAGAAAAAGATAGGGAAGCTTTTCCACTGTGTCTGTCTGTAAAATGGGCTTCTACAAAGGGACAAAGCACTATCTATGTAAGAGTTTTTTTTTTCCATGAATAGAATACTATTCAATGCACCCTCAATCCTGATCTCCCAGGCTTTCCCTCTTCTCTGGCAATTCCCCTAAATCACACTGGTTTCTCAAAGAGTGTTCTTGAATGTACTAAAACATCACTCCTCTTCACATAATGAAAGACCATCTAGTGTATGAGCAGATCATTTTTCCAATAATGTTGTAGTGACAAAAATCAACAAGTTTCTTGTCAGAACATCTCGGTCATTAAAAATGCATTAACAACTCATTATTCAAGATGCTGTACTAATTCTATTCATTTCCTATTGAAACTTATTAAATTCTAAGAGCCTAATCAACCAGAAGTAGTGTTCAGTGGCCACAAAGAGTATGTTCCATTAAAAGGAAAAAAAAGAATTATGACCAAAGTGGTAATTATAATGCATTGTATTTATCTGGCACAAGCTCTTCTAATGGGTTGAATGGTTTTGATGTTCCCATAGAAAATAGGTTGGGATGCAATTTATTAAAAAGTAAAATTAAAGGGGTATTTGAGTATGTGTATATGTGGTAGGCAGGCAATAAAGCCTTTAAGGGAATCCCAGAATTCTCTAGAAAAGACAGATTACTAAAAGCAATTCTGTAATGGATTTGAAAAGGTCAAACCTTTTTTATAAGCATAGCTAGAATATCAGAATCTATTTTATTTAGTGGAGGCATAGTGCTGTGGATAATGCCCAGGCCCATGCTAGGCAAATTATATCCTACCCTATAGGAATGAAATTTGAGTCATCTCATGAGCAGAATTCTCAGCTCTAATGCTTCTGAGTCACAACTTTGTACATTTAGTTTTACTCTCATGTGGTGGTCATATTTTAAGTTTTCTGTAGGTAAAACTACATGACAATAGTCTATAAAGCCTTGCATAGGTTTTTTTGTATCTCTGGGACAAAAACCCGATGTGCGCAACTTCATGGAGGAAGGCATTATTTTAGTTCACAGTTTTGGAGGCTTCATCCTGTGGTCAGCTGGTTCTATTATTTTGTTCTGGAAGCAAGGCTAAATCATGGAGACAGAAACATGTGGAGAAGGAGGCCATTCATCTCCTGGTAGACAGAAAGCAGGGACAAAAGACAGAGAGAGGTCTGGGACAAGATGCAGCTCCCAGTGTCTGATTTCCTCAGTGTAGGCTCCACTTCTTACAGGGTCTAGAACCTCCCAAACAGCAGTGTCCAATGCTTTCAACATATGAGCTTCTTGAGTAGATATTTCATACACAAATTAACCATTCTTTGAAGATTTATGATTAATGTATATTGAAAAGAGTACAAAATACATACTCAACAAGTGGTTGTATTGCTATATCTACTCCATTAGATGAATCCTTTTAGAGAAGTGTGACAGTTAATTTTGATTATCAACTTGACAAGATCTAGTATGCCTTTAAAGGATTACCTGGATTAGGTTAGCCTTTGGATATATTTTTGATGGATAATCTAGGTTAGGTTAATTGAGGTGGAAAGACCCATGTTAACTATGGGTGGCACCATTCCTTGAGATGGGGTCCTTAGCTAACTAAAAAGGAGGTAGTGAGCTGAATGCCAACATTTGTTACTCTCTGCTTCCTGATTGCAGATGCCATGTGACCTCAAACTTCTGTTGCGTGCTTCCTCAACATGTCGGAATGTCCCTCCAACTGTGAGCCAAAAGAAACGCTTCCTTCCTTACATTGCCTTTTTCAGTTTCTCCAGCAACCACACAAGTAGCTAATACTGGCAGGGACTACATCATATTAACCTTGTATGTACAGCAGATGTACTGCCTTGGCATAGGGCGGAGCTTCAGGCTAAATTTGTTGCACTGACCTGAGTTCCACATCTGGAGTGATGTCTGAGCTTTGAGATTTTTCTAAACATTCTAGTTTTGTGTTCTCTATGGGTACACATACATATTTGCTTTTGATTAATCAGTAAGAATGTATTGATCACTGATTAAAGATTGAGCCCTGCTTTACCCTCAAGGAGTTGAAGCTTAATTTTGGGAAAACCAAGATGTGCATATGAAATCATGAGAGAACATGACTTTTGATAGATTTCCACTTGTCTCTCAATATTCCATGTCCTATTTTCTTAGCAACAGACCTTTGTTTTCTTCAGCGGGACTGTCCTTTTATGCTCCATGATTTTACGAGCTGTTAATACAGTCTCTAAAACATATGTGTTATTAAAGGTATCCAACATTATAGTCAGTGATATGAAGCTACTCAGGTAGTCACATGACCTAACTAACTAATTGGTGCATAATATTTCTCTGGCTACAATGCTTGGTTCAGAGATGGGCATAAAGTTACCACAAGTTTGTCAAAATGTGGTTTCTGAACTACTTCTTCTTATAGAAGTCAGGGCTTACAGTGATAAACTTAGAAGACCATTGTCTGCAGAACATTCCAGTGTTGGAAGAAGTTGTGGGACATTAAGAATTCAGATATGTGACATGCCCAGATATCTGTGGGAGAGGCTTTTGGAACAAAGTTGGTCCTGTCAGGCAAGAGGTCCCATCAGTCATCTTAGGAAGCTCTCAGTGAACATCACGGTATTTAATTCCAGCCATGGTTAGAAAAATTATTTCATCACATCTTAGCAGTATCTTTGTTTTGCTAATAACATCATGCTATCATATATTCCACAGGTCATATTGTGACAACCAAGTGTCCCTATGCTGATACTGTAACTATCTAATGATGACTGTGTCTCAGAGGTCCCAAAGGAGGTAAGCATAACAGGCTTCCAAGAGGTCTGGGACCCAGTCAAAGCCAGTGACTTCCTATTGGGGAATTCTAAAGCACCACCAGATAATGAGAATGTACTTCCGGATGGTGCTATCAACCGGGCAAGATTCTGCATGGAGCTGGTGGCAGTTATCTTGACATCTTGAGGTGGAGACTCTGCCTGACAAAGGAACCAGCCCAGAGACAGGGAGAGATGGGAGAATTTGAGATGACTCCCAATGCCAGCATTTCAGTCCCAAGAACCAAATCGTCCCTGAAGTGAGAGCTACCTCTGAGCTCTTCAGTTTTGCTGCTAACAAAACATTCATTCCCCCCTCTCCCCCTTGTGCTTAACGCAATTTAAATCGTAAATTGTCACTTGCCAAATACCACATAAACAAATGCATGACTCAGATTACAAATGTGGTGATTTCAGTAAACAAAGTAGAAATGATCCCTGTGGAAATTAGCATAGCTCTCAAAAGCACATGGGATGGGAAACAGTCTTTGAAAATGCGAGGATATCTGTGTTAGAGCAACAGAGGATTATACACGCCATAATAAATTAATCAAAGCAGCATGGACATCAGAAAAGGAAGGGGAAACAGAAGCAGTCTGATGTAACGGCAGAACTAGCAGGCACAGGGACGAGGTCCTGGACCTTGTTCTACCCCCAGTCAACCATGTGACCAACAATGGACGTCTCTGGGGACTCGGTTTCACCTCATGTCGATGCACAAAACTGGACTCTGGGATTCTATTACTTACCTTGTGTGAACCTACCAAGTCTTGCATGGCTTCCCAGTCCTCTGTAGTTGCACATCTCTGGAGCTGTTTTTTCTTCCTGCTCTTGGACTATACATTCTCTTGGGTCTTTTGTCTTCCTCTTTGTCCCCCACTTCTTACTCACTTGGCAGAGAGCAATCTTTTTTCTTCATGTTCCGAATGAAATGGAAATGGACAAGCAGTGTGTGCTCAAGAGCTGTGACTTTTAAGCTCTGAAAGCACTTGATTGTGGCCCCAGACAGCTCATTTCTGAGCGAGGGCGATGAAAGCGGTGGGAAGGGGCCGCCTGGTTAATTGTGCTTCTGGGGAGATGAAAGAGCAAGTGAGGAACTTGGACGCACTTTGCTCTTGGCTTCTCTGCCCTCTTCCCTTTCAGTGGAAAAGGCTTTGGCACCCAGGCCTAAATTAAGATCCAAGATGTATTGTATGCAAATGAGATAGTACATTAGCCCTCCAGGGCAGCCCGCGCCATTTGTAGAACAAACTTCCGTAGATCCCCAAGACAACCATTTTCCTGGTCACTGGATGTGGAGACATTCACCTGGGCTCACATCCTAAGCTGGAATGTGTCCAGGATCAAAATCATTACAGAGACTTCTTAGAGTAATGAGAAATCCTCAAGGTGCATTTGAGTGGGAGACTTAGGCACACACACATCTCTGAGTTCCAAGTGTCCATTTATCACTGCTCTGCAAACGTATTTATTTACTATATGTTACCGCCTTGAAATTGGGGATTTCATCTTTTTCCTGCTGAATGCACAGTCTGGCATAGCACAATTAGTCAATAAATGTTTATTGAATGAGTGAGTGAACAAATGTTAACGAGGGATTTATGTGAGTTCTTTTAATTAACCAGAAGCATAAATAGATGTCTATCAGAGTTTCTGATTAGCATGAGAGACTCACAGATACACAGTACGGCAATGATATACTTTTTAACCCTAGACAAAGACATCAGACACCGTATGTAGTTTAATTGTGCATCAATGTCTATAGTATACATACAGCATTCTGACATTTGTCTATGGTCTTGTTGCTTTAAGGAACCCAGTTTGGGAAGCTTTGATCTCTTTTCACCCTATCTTTTTGCATATGAAGCATAGAAAAAAAAAAGATCTATTTTCTTAACAAATGCCTGAAATACCAATTTAGAGAGAATTAGAATGCTGTCAGGACAACATGGATCGCTGCAGTCCTGGGAATATTGGCTAAGCCTATTGCTCTTAATACATTTAGGGTGTCCTTCAGGAAGAAGAGGAGAAGTTGAGAGGCCAAGTGAATGTACCATAAGCTGTGTGTGCCCAAGACCTCTTAAATTGTTTTGCAAGTCACTAAGCCAATTGGTGAGTACTGGTTAGTTTTTGCCAAGTTGATATAAACCTAGACATAACCAGCAAGAAGGAATCACAGATGAGGAATTGCCGCCATCAGGACTGCCTATGGGCATGTCTATGGGGATATTTTGTTGCTTAATGATTGGTGTGTGAGAGAGGCCCACCCCACTATGGGTGGTACTATCCCTGGGCAGGTGGAATGTTGTGTAAAAAAGCAGGCTGAGCAAGCTATAGGCAGCAAGCCAGTAAGCAGCCTTCCTCTATGGTTTCTGCTTTAGTTCCTGCTTCCAGGCTACTGGCTTGAGCTCCCACCCTGAGATTCCACAATGATGGGCTGTTTACCTGGAAGTGTAAGATGAAACACACCCTTTCCTTCCCAAGGTGATTTGGCCAGTGTTTTTTTTTTTTTTTTTGGTTTTTCGAGACAGGATTTCTCTGTGTAGCTTTGCGCCTTTTTCCTGGAACTCACTTCGTAGCCCAGGCTGGCCTCGAACTCACAGAGATCCGCCTGGCTCTGCCTCCCGAGTGCTGGGATTAAAGGCGTGCGCCACCAACGCCCGGCGGCCAGTGTTTATCATAGTGACAGAAAACCAAACTAGAACAGGTCCCCAGCTGTATGTTTACATCTTTGGTCATTTCTTCATTTGTGTTTTTAATGCACAGGGTATGAGTTTCTCGTTTGAGAATGCCCTGATACTCACAAGGGCTGTACTTGCATATTGAGGTCAAAGCTGTTCACCATAAGACGCATCCCTCATTCGCCGAAAGCATAGTGCTGCTGAGGGCTGTGGATGGCATGGTGTCCAAGCCAGGGTTAGGTAGGTGTTTGGAGGCTGGAGCCTTCTGCTGGAACCACGGTCGCATGCAGATAAGGCAAGCTGGGCAACTGAATGTTTGTAAAAGCCAGCCAGCCAGCAAACAAAACCCATGGTGTAACAAACCAAATGGTTCCTCTAGAATCTAATGTCCTGAAACTGAGTTTGAATTCCAGCAGCCGTAGCTGCCCCCATAGCTGTAAGGCAGCCCAAAGCTCCCCAAGCCTCTATTTCCTCTGTCCTAACCTCCAGAAGTTATCATGGGGACATCAAGAGAGGACACTGGTGCCTGTAGCCACAGATCTTGACCAGTGGCTGTCATTATTTCAGGGCTAATTGAGGCATTCAAAGCACTTATACCTAAAAGGACCAAAGCCAGGGCTACCACCCATCCCTTCAGTCCCCACAGAGGCTCCATCGCTGTTTTCCAGATGACAAATCTGTATTTGTCTCTATAATTTAATTTTTTTATTTTGGCCCCCGAGCAGCCATTTCTGCCTGCTTTCTTGCCACTCACCCCTTACTCCCAACTCCGACTCAGGTTAGCAAATACCTTGAGGGATGAAGGAAGACAAACCAGAGTGTAGCACCAGCTCTGTGCTTTGCAAAAAGCCCAGCTGCTGCTTAATCAAAAACATCCTGCTCAAAAGGGGAGTCATAAAAGTGAGGACTATTTTAAATAATAACAGTGAATTACGACTTCCTCTATACTTATTAGGACAACACCGTAAATGGGAAATTGTTGTGATGTCCTTGTCCATGGGGAGAAGAAGAATTTATTTTCATGGGAATCCCATTGTAGTTTCCTGGAAGAGTTCTCTTTGCTGGGAAGGAACTGTGTTAATTGGCTAACACACTTACAGCCTTCTTGAGCCCCCTTGCAATGCTGACACCCTGCTGCCTGGAGTCAGCTGAGACAGGAGCTTCCGTGAGGCTGTGGAGTAGGGTTCTGGCTGGAGAGTGAACACTGTTGTCTGGGTTCAAGAACAAAACGAGTCTTTTTTTGGTACGGTTGTAAGAGGATCGTTCTCCCTCTTGGATCATGGGGGTAAGGAAGCAAAGGATGGGGTAGTGTGACTTAGATCAAATTTAAAGGCCATTTCTTAAACACAGCATTACGTGGTTGCAACCTAAGTCCATGATTTCACAGATTCTGCAAATGAAGGCTTCCTTCCGTGTGCTGACATGCTCGGCATGCCCTTTGTGCAGGGGGTTCCTTGTGTCTGGGAGCTGACTGCAGAGCATGCAACTTTTCTAATATGACACTCAGGCCAGCTGAGCTCCCTAGCGAACAGTGTCAAATTCTTGCTTTGTTTCATCACCCAGATCTTTCTCTTTGTTCTGTCCTCTGTCTGTGGGATCTGCCTAGGCCTGCCCGAGAGGATTCAGGCTTTAGATGGAATTCACATTAGGTCTTCTTTGAAGATGTTGGGCTCAAAGAGGTTAAGTAAAATTCCCAAGGTCAGAAAAGAGGCAGCTAATAGAGGATTTGGGCTTAGGAGCCTCCATCTGCAACACACTCGCTTTTCCCACCGTTCTAGCACAGCTGGGAGGCAGTTCCAAAGCGTTTTACGTTTAGTCCATCTCACAAGGGAGGGACAGCTCAAGGTCAAGTCCACTCGAGTCGCTGTGGAAGCCCATGGCTTTCCGGAACAATGCCCTCTGCTCTATGCAAAATTTGACAGGATCATGGGGACAGTGTACCAGTCTCACAGACACAGAAAATAGACCAGTGTGGACTCAGGCACTGTAGAAAGACCAATCCTGAACTGTGTGTGTGATCCTGGCACTGGGAGGTGGGGGGGGGGGGAAGAGTGTCAGGAGTGCAAGTGTTCCAGAGACTAAACCGAAGACATATTTAACACGTGACAAGGATCGTATTGGGCACGGGCAAGAGTTCCTTCATCAGTGGTGCCGTTCTGCCCTGCTGTCGAATCCAGGCAGAATAGAGAACTTGACATCTGGATGGAGGGTGCCTTCAGTGACATCCAAAATCTCATGGTGTTCTGAGGTCATCCCTTTAGTCTAATGTCAAGCTAGCTTGACTCCTCATGGCTAGGCTGCTCAGAGAGTTGGAGGAAAGATTGATAATGTACCACCCAGGTCATTGAATAGCCTGGTTTTGGGAAAGGGGATTTCTAAACTCTCATAACTGGACGAGTAAATTTCCTTCTTTCCTTCTTTCCTTCCTTCCTTCCTTCCTTCCTTCCTTCCTTCCTTCCTTCCTTC
>CABHPP010143342.1:32294-46002 GCA_902168425.1 Peromyscus attwateri
AGAGAGACAGAGAGACAGAGAGAGAAAGAGAGAGACAGGTACACACATAGTGACACAGAGACAGAGACAGACAGACAGACAGGCAGAGACAGAGAGAAAGAGAGATAAGTGCACACACACACTGACACAGAGACAGAGACAGACTAAGGTTAAATGAGGGAGGTTACATAATATGACCCAGCACATTTCTTGGTAAACAGCAGACCTGGGATGTGACATCATCTGAAGTCAGTACACTAGCATCCTGGGAAAACTGCTCTGACCTCTCCTTAATATCCCATTCATAACCACAGCTATTGCTTTTGTCGATAATAAACGCTCAAATACAGTGTTTTATTTCATTCTCGTGATGTCCTTGGTGGAGTGGGCACTATTTTACAAGTGAAGACCTTTGGGCTCAGGAATAAGGGATGTACTTGGGCCACGCCATTAGTAAATGATAGAGCTAGGGTTCAAAAGTGTGCTGTATATCATTTCTCTTCTTCTACTCACAGCACCAGAGACGTGGAATTTTTTTCTTAGCTGAACATTTACTTGGGGGCATTTTAATGAGGCTCAAAACACTGTGTGTGTGTGTGTGTGTGTGTGTGTGTGTGTGTGTGATGTAGAAAAGTGGCTAGACATGTTAAGGCTTAAGGATAAAAAGAAAAGTCAGAGTAATCATCTCTTGACAGAGATAGTAAAATTTGGAGTAAAATAAAGTAGTAGAATGCAGGATTTTGTGGAGTGAACTATTTTGTCCTCAAATTCACTTTGTGCCCGAGGCTGACCTTGCCCTCCTGGCTCTCCTGCCTTTGTCTCCCCAGAGCCAGGATCACACCCAGGTCCAGACTGGTCTTTCTACAGTGCCGGAGTCCACCCTGGTGTACTTTTCTGTGTCTGTAAGACTGGCACACTGTCCCCATGACCCTGTCAAATGAGGGTTTCGCATAGAGCAGTGGGCATTGTTCTGGAAAGCCATCGGCTTCCACAGTGACTTGGTTCCCGATAGGCGAGGTGAGCAAGCAGAAGGGTAAGAGTCGTAATAAGAAGGTAACTATCACTAACTCCTGTTAATGGAAAATTAGGCATTTGCTATCCAGGTGCCAGAGCCTGGGGAGGCTCAAAGAGATAAAGTAAATTTACCAAGACCAGAAAACAAGCAGCTAATGGGATTTGAGTATAGACGTTTCCCTCTACAATACAGTTGGTTTTTCTGTCATAGCATGGCTGGGAGGCAGTTCCAGTTCTTCCCTATGGTGACCTTGAGTAAGGGCTACCCAAATCTAGTGCCTCACTCTACTTCCTGAGCTCCTCCACCTGCCTCCCTCCTTCCTCAGCAAAGAATATTTGCTCAATATTCTTTGTTCAATATCAAAGAATACATGTTCAATCTGGAAGCAGTTTTCTTTTCTTTTTTTTTTAAATATTGCAAAATATTTTTTAAAAGAAAATTTTTTATTCATTTTACATACCAACCACAGATTCCCTTCTCTTCCTTCCTCCTGCCCCATAGTTGGAGGTTTTCCTGTGTCCTACCTGGCCCACGGTCAGGACAAATCTCTCACCCACAGTCCCTCAAGTAAACACACAGAGGCTTATATTAATTAAAACTGCTTGGCCATTAGCTCAGGCTTACTACTAACTAGCTCTTACACTTAAACTCAGCCCATTTCTGTTAATCTATATGTTGTCTATATGTTCCATGGCTTTACCTGTGTGCCATTACATGCTGCTCCCTGGACGGCGGGCTGGCGTCTCCTCACTCAGCCTTCTCTTCCCAGAATTCTCCTTTTCTGCTTATCCTGCCTATACTTCCTGCCTGGCTACTGGCCAATCAGTGTTTTATTAAACCAGTGTACAAAAGCATTATTCCACAGCACCACCCCCAGTCTTCCACCCCCAACCCCCCCATTCCCTCCTGCAACAAGGTAAGGCCTCCCATTCAGTTGAGGCAGGTCCAAGCCCCCACCACCACCACATCAAGGCTGTGTAAGGTGTCCCATCATAGGTAGCGGGCTCCAAAAAGCCAGCTCATGCATCAGGGTTGGATCCTGAACCTACTGCCAGGGGGCCCCTTAAGCAGATCAAGCTACATAACTGTCTCGTTTATGTGGAGGGCCTAGTTCAGTCCCATGGAGGCTCCACAGCTGTTGGTCTAAAATTCAGGAGTTCCCACTAGCTTGGTTTGGTTATCTCTGTAGGTTTCCCCATCATGATCTTGTAGACAAATTGCTAAACAGTTTTATTAAATAAAAAGCACAGAGCCAGATATAGGGGTGAAAACCTGAGAGATCATGGAAATAGGAAAAGCCACAAGCTAACCTCACCTCACTGACACCTAAGTCGCCAAAGTGAGCTACTTCCTTTCTACCCACACCTATATGCCTTTCTGTTCTGTTCTCTCATTTGTTCTCTCAGCTCAGCTACATCACTTCCTCTTCCTGCCCAGCTCTATCACTTCCTGTCTGTTTATACAGACCTCCAGACCTCTATGGTTGGTGCTGGGATTAAAGGCGTGTGTCACCATGCCTGGCTCTGTTTCCCAGTGTGACCTTGAACTCACAGATATCCAGACAGATTAGGATATTTGCCTGCCAAGTGATAGGATTAAAGACATGTGCTACCATTGCCTGACTTCTGTACAGTGACTGGCTTTTTCCTCTGATCTCCAGGCAAATTTTATTGGGGGATACAGTATATTGGGGGACACAATACATCACCACATGATCTTGATGCCCCTTGCTCATAGAGCCCTCTTCTCTCTCTTTAACTGGACTCCTGGATCTTAGCCTAGTGCTTGGCTGTGGATCTCTGCATCTGCTTTCATCAGTTACTGGAGAAAGGCTCTATGATGACAGTTAGGGTATTCACCAATCTGATTACCAGAATAGGCCAGTTCAGGCACCCTCTCCACTATTGCCAGTAGTCTAAGGTAGGGTCATCCTTGTGGATTCCTGGGAACTTCCCTAGCATCCGGTTTCTCCCTATCCCCATGATGTCTCCTTTTATCATGGTATCTCTCTCATTGCTCTCCCACTCCATCCCTGTTCCAGCTCAACCATACAGTGGAAGCAGTTTTCTTATCTTCTCAGATATGAGTTCATTTCCCAAGAAGTTGGGCTATGCAATTTGATCAAGTCTGCTATATGTAAACTTGATTTACTTGTCTGTGTAAGGGGCTAATAATTTTTCATATTAATAGAGTTTTTAAATACATTCCTATTCCTAAGGTTTTATCTTGCTTTTGTGGAGTTTAATTAACTAGCTACTATTAAATGCTCATTTATTAAGTAATTATTATATGCTAGGAGCACAAACCCTTTGTATTCATGTTGTCATATATCCTTACAACAACTCTACAGACTATGTACATCATTAGTCCCATTTTAAGGACTAGGAAACCATGCCAGTGTTACTGGTTAGCTTGACAGAATCTAGAGTCATCTGGGGACAGGAGATGAGCCTCTAGGCATGCCTTTGTGGGATTTTTTGGGTTATATTAATTGATGTTGTCAGACACATATTAATTGTGGGTAGGACTATTCCCTGGACAGGGGCTCCTAGGCTAAACAAAGTAGAGATATCAAGCTGAACCCTAACATGCATGCATTCACTGCTCTCTTATTCTTTACTGTAGAAGCAATGTAACCAACTTCTTTAAGCCCTTGCTTCCTTGACTCCCCAAAATGATGTACTGTAGCTTGAATAGCGAGCTGAAGTAAGCCCTTTCTCCTTTAAGTTGCTCTTTTCAGAACATTTTATCACAGCAACAGGAAAAACATTCAAATAAAACAATAAGATAGTAACCTATCCATAGTACATATCCACAGAAGAAAGCAACTTGTCTAAAATAAGAGTCCTAATATATAATATCTACCTTCCACAAAGGAGGATAAATTATTCACCCATTTTTTTAAAGGAGAAGAAGACTGAGATGTCTAGATGGAGTTCATAACCAAGGCCACAGAGTAGCAGTATAAAGATAAGAACCGGGGTAGCTGGAGATGGAGAGATGACTCAAAGTTTAAGTGCTGCTCTTAAAAGGACCAGAGTTTGGGTCCTAGCATCCACACTGGTGGCTCAAAACCACCTCACCTGTAACTACAACTCTAGGGGATTTGATGCCCCAGCCTCTGAGGGTATTTGCACTCATTTGTACACACACACACACACACACACACACACACACACACACACACACAGAGTGAGAGAGAGAGAGAGAGAGAGAGAGAGAGAGCGAGCATTTGTGATGATCTCATGTGTGCTCAAACTTGTAAGAATGTGGAGATTTGAAATTGCAGGGTTGGTGACTTCAGGAAACAAATTCTGCTTCAGTGAAGCCTCCAGGCACAGTTCCCCCTCCTTGCCAATTCTAGAAGCTGCCAAGGTCTTCCTCAGTTTACTCTTCTATGGTCTCTGCTGGCTGAGTCAACTGACTCTATGTCCATGGCCAAGTCTGGGGCGTATAGCTGGTCTACCTTCAAACCTCTAGGAAACTTTTCCAGAGTCTCTCCAACCTGGACTGTGACCTGGAGCCCTTGGTTCTGCCTTTCCCAGAAAGCATTGCCCACTATTGGCAAGGCGGGCTAAAGCCAAGGACAGGAGATGTATGAATGTAGACAGCTTGATTATGTGTCCTGGCTTTGGTGAAGAGAAGCACTCAGGGGACCTTGAGTTTCAGAGGCCAGGCCTGAAAGCTTTCAGGGAGTTTCAGTTTGGATTTGGCCCCGAGTAACCCCCTGCTGGATCTGTGGGTACTACTGTTGCCAGAAGGCCCAAGAACCACATGCAGCCCTCCCCCATGAAGACCTTCAGCCCCAGAAGCCTCGTGGATGTGCACACTTGAGCCCTCCTCCCAGGGACATGTCCTAAAGGCAGCTTGCATCTCTCAGGAAGGTCAACTGGGGCGAGACAGACAGCAAAGCAGAAAGAAAACCACCTCCCGAGAGCTGATGGTTCTGATTCAACTCCCCCCCTTCTTCCTTCTTTCCTCATCTCATCTCTATTCTATTCTCTCCCGTCAGAACCAGGTCCAGATATCAACTCCCCTCATAATCAGCACATTAGCTGTGATGGCAGAGAATCGATCTAACCCTCCCTGCCTCAGCCGTTTTCAACCTGAAAATAGAGATGATAAATCTTTGCAGATTTCCCTCTTCTTCTTCATGTGTGTGTGTGTGTGTGTGTGTGTGTGTGTGTGTGTGTGTGCATTTGTGTATAGGTGTGTATAGGTGTGTACAGGTGTGTATTGTTCAAGTGTGTATAGTCACATATGAGTGTGCAGCTGTGTGTGCATGGAGGCCAGATGTTGATGTTAGGAACCTTCCTCCATTGCTCTTCCAAATTATCCTTGGAGTCAAGGTCTCTCAGCCCCAGAGTTCAATCACACTGGCTAGTCTAGGTAGCTAGCTTGCTTGGGGGATGCCCTCGTTGTTTGTCTCTGCCCTCTGCTACTGGTGGTTAGAAGTGGGCTACCACACCCACTGGTATTAGATGTCTATGGGCTCTGGGATCAGCACTCAGGTCTTTCTTTTGAGATAGGGCTTCACTCTGTACTCCTGGCTGGCCTAGAACTCACAGAGATCACATTTGCCTCTGTCTCCTGAGCTCTGGGATTAAAGGCATGTGCCACCATGCCTAAGCAAAACTCTGGTCCTATTGCTTGTGTGGCGAGCACTTTACTGGATGCCATCTCCACACACCAATCTTTTCAGTTGTTAAGATTCAGAGTAGAGTGGACTACATGCCTCTAACATTTAATAAATGAGGGTCATGCTAAACTTCATTATTCTGATGTGTGGCACGGTAAGGAAAGTAGATAAAGGGTTTGACTTTATCTCTATTAATACCAGGTATGTCACTGCAAATGGAGACTTGTAGAAATAAGCCCTTAGTCAAGGCTCCGAAGGCTTTTAAGAATAAAAATGTACTGTTGCGGCTAAGGAGACTGCTGCAGAGACTGTGGAGGCGCTGTCCCATGGTTACCTCTTGGGGTGGAAAGATATCCCTATTCCTCTGGGTCTTTCTAGGTCCCTGTATATATGCCCCTGTCTTTTCAAATCTGTCACCATACAATATATACACGCACAGACTACACCTCCCTTGGGTCCTTCAACACTGAAGAGAGTGGAAAAATGATTGTAAGTTCATTGGCCATGCTCTTGAGAAAGCAAGAAATCAGCTGTGATGATGGATGGGCTCAGGGCCCCTGTCAGTAGAAGACACTGTTGGCCAATGAAGCCAACCACAAGGACATGCTGGAGGTGCATGGGCTTGACAAGGGCAGTTCTGAGAGAAGTTACTGTCAACAGGCTCTTGTGGGTGTTCTGCCATCCCAGACACGAGCGTATTCACACTGCACTGAGCAATCTGCTCTCCCAGCAACTGGCTCTCTGTGTGCCACACTGTAGATAACCAGATTCTAAATCAGGGAGGTCAGAGGCCAGCCAGGCGACTGTGTCGTACAAGATTAGGAAAGCGAAAATGCAGGAGATAATAGGTAGGTTCTGTGCTCTTCATGCTCAAGAATGGTTATCTGCTTATACTTCTAGAGTAGGAATGAGGGAGAAGGGGAGGAAAAGGAAGGGGCAGAGAAGGAGGAATCAGGCAGCTTATCTAAACTTGAAATTCCTTCCCTGATAAAAGTGCACATCTGGAAACCATTCCCTACAGGAGCCAGCCGCAGGCCAGCTCCTTAGTAGGATGGCCCCAGCCACCACGATTATGACCAAGTGTGGCCTGTGCTTCATGGACAGCTGATAGAATTTTTCTCTGACAAATACTCTTACCAAAGTTAGTTTTTGAGCCACAGCTCATAAATATGAGTATTTTAGTGAAAGAAGTACAGAATGTCCTCCTGGGGTTGACAAGCAAATAGTTTCATAAATAACCCTCTTGACACGTGCAAGATGTTAACATTTTTGAGGTTTGGGGCAGGGGCAGACTCATATCTAATTGCTCGATTCAGTCTGAAACCACAACTGGACTTTGTTACCTCTTGGGGGAACCATGGAGATGTTTTTCTTGGCTTGAGAGTCTGAGGGTTGCTTGTCAGCAGCAAACACAAAGCCACCTCTTCGGGAGATCCTGAACCAGGGCAGGACATAGCCCAGGTGAGTGCCTAGACCATCCCTTGAGCCAACTCACATGGGCACAATCAAAAAAGATGCAATGATGTGTGCAAGCGGAGGTCTGGGATGAGCCACAGAACACACTGATGTACAGGTGACAAGTGCTCAGCTCAGGAACGGTGACTTAAAAGAGGAAGAATATTCTAGAGAAATCTCCTATTTTGATAATTAAAAAAAAAAAAAATCAACAGGGCCAGTGAGATGACTCAATGGATAAAGGTGACTGCCACCAAGTCTGACAGCTTGAGTTTGGTCCCCACACCCCCCATAGGACCCTTGCAAGTTGTCCTCTGACCTCCGTGTATGTACACACATGCATACACACACACACACACACACACACACACACACACACACATACACACAAAGTGTTAATTTTTTTTTCAAATGCAGTAAATTTGTACCAAGGCTGAAAAAGGGCCAGATCAAACACTAAGTCTAGACACTTTGCTATCAGAAGCACAGCAGGATCTTTGCATCATGGTGGGCCAGGCACTGGTTTGTCAAAATATGTTTTGTGCTGATCCTGCCACATTGCTGGAACTCCCATACTCTGAAGTGTATTGAGATCCAATCTAGCTACATGAAAGGTGTCATCTGTCTTTAATGAATGCAGATGTCACATTCTGGGATTCTTGGAAATCATCTGAGCATGCTTGAAAGTTTTCTGAGCCCTCCCACATCTACACCTGCAGCTGATCCTCAGAACAGCCTTGTAAGATAAACAGGGTAGGCCCTGTTATTCCCATTTCATAGGTTGGAATGTAGAAGCCAGGTGGGAAGAGAATCAGCCAGGGCATTCTAAGGGTGAATATCAGAACAAGGCTGTGACTATGAGCCTTGGCTTCTTGGAGTTGGCTTGATTGATCAGACATTCGAAGAAAGAAGAGCAGGATCTTAAGGAAACAAGTTCTAGGGTAGAAAGAGCTAGATGGGGTACAGGAGAGAGGGCTCTGAAAACACGGGGGCTCTGTTCCCATGCATCCACAGCATTTTCTGTGTTACATGCCTACATGCCTTCATCAGAACAATGACTGGCCAGGGCGTTCCCCATACATTTCTTTTCGAGGATATACTATTACCATATTTCAAAGCATGAAAGGTTCCTCTTTTTTTAATTTTTAAGATGTTCTCATCTTTGTAAGACCATCTTTAGAATCAGATGGCCATATGTTTGTTGAGATGTTGGTTCCGTGAATATGAGAACTTTTTTTTTTTTTTTTTTTGGTTTTTCGAGACAGGGTTTCTCTGTGAAGCTTTGCGCCTTTCCTGGAACTCACTTGGTAGCCCAGGCTGGCCTCGAACTCACAGAGATCCGCCTGGCTCTGCCTCCCGAGTGCTGGGATTAAAGGCGTGCGCCACCACCGCCCGGCGAATATGAGAACTTTTTTAGAGATTTGTTTTTCTTTATTATGTATATATGTTCTTTGTGACAACATCTGCACATGTATGTGTGTGTGGCAGACAGCGACCAGTAGAGCATGTGGGATCCCTTGTAGTTGGAAGTTACAGCATTTTCAGGATTCCCATAATGTTAAGTGGGGGTGGGGGCTGGGATTGGAACTCTAGTCTTCATAACTGTGCAGCAAGCACAATTAACCACAGAGTCATCTCTGCTAGCCCCAAAGACGAGAACTTAAAAAGTTGTTAAAACAGAATAAGAAATCTCTTCATCTTTTTATGCCCAAAGTATGTTGTATTTCAGTATTGACTAAGAAGGTATAAATCAGTTTATAATGGAAATTATGATTAAAAACAATAGTAATGGGGTACTGGGAAGATGACTCAGTAAGTACAGTGCTTGTGCTGTGAGTATGAGGTCTAGACTTCTGATCCCCAGAACCCACTTAAAAGCTGGGTGAGCAAGGCAACACAAGTAGCCAGTCAATACACAATAGTGAGCTCTGGGTGCAAGGAGAGACTCTGCCTCAAAATATGAGGTAGAGAGTGATTAAGTAAGATACTTGACATCAACTTTGAGCCTACATACACAGTACATGTACATGAGTGCTCCCACACATTTGAGCATGTATACACATACACACACACACATGCTCACCACATGCCTACAAATACATAAAAGTGACACTAATAGTCATTGTCATCTGACTGCTAAACCATACTCCCATCTCAGAGCCAATTATTGAGTGGGGTGAGCTCAATGGGAACTCAGATGGGAAATGGAGTTCTTTCTCCCTTCAAATGCTGGGCTCTGAAATACTCTGAAGACTCTCTCCAGCCTCCCGATGACACCTTGGATGTATCCACACTGTTTTATTGGTTTTGATTGACATGTGTGGTTGGTCAGCTACACTCAGTTTCAGGTACTAAATAGTTTCTATGAGGCTAGATTGATCACACTTTAGTGTACCACCCCAGTTAAAGTCTGTCTTGACCCCAGCTCAGGCTACAGGGGTCTGCTATGGGCTTAGTCAAGGCCTGGATAGGTTCCAGTGGCAGTGTCATCTTTTCTTTCCTGTCCCAGGCTCTCTGGGTCCTTCAGAGTCAGGAGGGAGATAGGGATGAGGGGGAAAATGGATGCTCTTATAGCAACACTAAAGATAGCTATTATCACTCTCTTTGGAACAGATGTTGTTTTTGATTGACCACCATAGTTGTGTGCAGGTTTTCAGAAGCCCTAAGTGAATATCTTGGCTGATCTTCTATGATGAGAATCCACCCTTACCTCGATTGTGCTCTCCACAACACAGCACTGCTTTAAAGGGCAGTGGCTGTGGGCTCTCATGGTCCCTGAGAAACTCTACATGTTTTGCTTTGCTAAACCATTAGCATGCTCTTCCCTCCTTTCCCATCTCCTAACTTACCACGGCACATGGTTCCACTTTACCACTTGCCTTCTTGGCAGACCAGGCTCTGAGGTTACCAATACTACCAAATGCATGTCACAGTATGACAAGACAAGCTGTCTTCTGCTTCCCTTGACTGCTGTCTTATATAGGCTGTTTTGGTTTTTATGCCCATGGTGGTGATCAAACACTCTGAGGAAGGTAAATCAAGGGAGAAAGGACTTATTTTAGCTCACAGCTTAGGTTACAATGTGTCACAGCTGGGAAGTCATAGCAACAGGAGCTTGAAGCAGCTGGTTACATTGTGTCCTCAGAAAAGAAAGGTGAACCCTTTCTCAGCCTGCTTTCTCCTTTCATTCAGCCCAGGACCCCAAGCCTAGGGAATGGTACTGCCAACTGGTCTTCCTATACCAATCAATGTAATGAAGATAACTCTCCACAGGCATGATCCCAGATCCATCCCCTAGATGATTCTCGACCAAGTTGACAATTAACACTAGCCATCACAAAAGGGCAAGTCTTTCCACTCTGCACTGCTGCAAAGACCCAGGCAGATGCAAGCCTCAATTCTACCTAGCCATGTCCAATCTTTAGACACAGTGACACAACATTGTCACCTAAAAAAGTTTCTTCTTGAGCATTGTACAGCTGAGTTTAAAACCAAACAACTTGCAAAAATCTCATAACATGCTTGCTAAGTTTAGGATTTTGTGTTGGGCCATTTGGTGTTCCTACGCTTCTTGAATGATGATGGTCTTGGCTGCATTCCTCTCCTCTTCCTTTGCTCCTGAGCTTGGGAGAGGGCATGCAATTGCATCCTTTTCTGAGACAACCCAATCTCTTGGAACCTGTTGTTTATTCATGGTTTATGAGGGTTGCTGTAGGTTAAACTTAAAATGCCCTCCATAAGCTCTTGTGTTGGAATACTTGATTCCCCAGTGGGGGATGGGTTTTGAGGTAAGGTTTAGCTAGAGGAAATATGTCACTGGACACAGGACTTGAGGTTTCTTAGCCAGCTCCACTTCCTGTTTACTTTGGTAGTACAGCCAGCTGTATCATGCTTCTGCCCCCTTGTCTCATCTGCCGGGATTGAATTGTATCTCCATGAACTGTAAGACAAAAGGAAACACTTCATTCTTCATTCTTCAAGTTACTTCTTGTCAGGTGTTTGATTATGACATTGAGAAAAGTAACAAATGCTGTGGCTGTTGTTGCTAGGCTTGCTCTGCTCTGCTGCCCATTACCGGGTGTGTTGAGGGGAGCTAGCACCTTCCTGCAGCGTATAGATTCACTTACCTTCTCTTGATTTTAATAGGGGCTTTAATTGAATTTTAGACACAATAAGAATTACAGTTGAACATTCTGCTCTTTTATCTATACCATAGAGCATGTATGCCAGATAGTGCTAATTATTCATATTTTAAATATGAAGACACAGTGGCTCAGGTAGGTCAGCAAATTGCCAAAAGATATACATCAAGGCTGTGGAAGAGCCTTACTGTTTGTAATCTGTACTGAAATCCACATTGTAGAAAAAGTGGTAAACTTTTCTTTCTTCTGTAAACTTAAAAAAAATCATATAAACTTCAGGGAGCTGACTTGGATACATCTCTCACAGGTTACCCAGACTCCAGGTAAGTATGCGTCTCAATCAACAACTTAAGTTTCCCCACCTGCCTATTCTTGAGAGTGGAATCTCCCTATTCCCCTGGTCTTGGGACTCTTTCCCTTCCCCAACTGCCAGGACCAAGTTTCAATTGTACACCTAAGATAAAGATTTTCCCCTAACTTCTTAACTTTACCTTTCTGCCCTCATCTATATCTCTCCCAGCAGATTTCTAATCAACTGAAGACTGCAAAGTACTCCAAACATGCCAACCCTAGGCATTTTTGACAGAAGCACCAACCAACAAACCTGAGGCCCTACATCCTAAACTACTCCAAAGCAGCTAGCCCCAGATGGTCCAACATCACAGACTGCTCCAAAGTGGCTTGCACTTCCTTAGTCCCAGGTGGTCCCTTAGAACCTGGGCAGCAAGCCAAAAAATATCCCCCAGCTGCACTCTTTTTTCCTGATCTGTCTTTGACCAACATCCCAGCCTTCCTGGGCCTTGACAATGGATGCCCAATTTAAACAGGAAGTAGTTATAGAAGAGATTACATTGTCCCTTATCATCAACAAAAAGGTGGGGATGTTAGGTCTCAAGAAAACCTAGGACAAATGGTACCAGGTTCTCCTAGCATCTCTCAGCATCACAAGTACCTGTTACAGAGTATTTTTGGCTGGCATACCTGGCCTCCTACTCTAAACCTCTCCAGCCCCTGAGCTTCCCTCCCCTTCCCCTAGCTTCTCTTCCCTATATAACCCAGAAATTTTGGCTACATGGCTCTTGGTCTCTTGGTCTTCCTCTTCTCTCTTTCCCTGCTTCCTATTCTCTTCCTCTCTTGTTCTCTCCCACCTCTGGCCTCATTCAGTCTGCTGGCCCAGTTTAGTCTGGACTCTTCTAGATGCCTCTGGATATATTTCCTCCTCATATTTATAATAAAAACTTTCTCCTCCACCATACTTGGGAGGAGTCATGTCCTCATTTTTTCATTCAAAGACAAATTCTCAACCCTGTCCACCTTTTCTATTTGTTTATTTTTGAATAACTGTCATTTATTAGGCTAAAAGAAAAAAAAAAGAATTCCCTAAAGCCTTGCTTTTGTTGTCTGTTAATGATTGTGGGTTTGGAGTGGTTTGGTTAATTGACTTCTTGTGAAAACCCAATCAAACAGGCCTTAATTGACAAATAAATGCTCTGGCCAAGGTCGGGGAGCCAAGTGCGAAAGCCAGTGCTGTTAAAGCTGACCACAGGATTATGATGGATGGAGGTTCTAACTGGTATGCCCTGTGTGGCATCAGGCCTCTTCCTGTCTTCCACCAGCAGTCAAATGAATGATTACATTTTGCCCGAGAAAGTGTGCTTCACTTTTCAAAACGCATTTACGTCTGTGTTTGCTTTCACACTCTCCTCTCAACAGAGCAGTGGCAGCTAATGTTACTGGCCCATCTTCACCTAAGAAAATGAAGATCCCGGAAGATGAAGGGATTCCCAAGTTCCCCCAGCAGGTGAGAGGCAGAGGAAGGACTGGAAATTCTGTCCCTTCTCTTCAGAGTCCTTGGTTTGAGAGAGACTCTTCAAAAGGACAGTGTATTCAAAGGGACCTCACAAAAGCACCCCTGCCTGACCAACTGCAGAGCTGGAGTTCCCGCTGGGCTGCTTCTGCAAGCAGAGGGGAGATCCTGTGGCCCGCCTGACCTCTGCCTTTGTTGAGGATTCCTGATTATTCTCTGTGCAGGAATTAAATCCCATTTATTCCTCGAATTTTTATTTTCTGCCATTTTTTTTAAATTTTGAGAAAATAGAAGATAAATTAAGAGGTTAAAACTTGATAAGGGTCATCTTGATCCTTTCTTATCTCTAGGAGCCCCAAAGCTACCATCTCCTACGTTTTCTTTCCTCTGTGAGAAATAACATCTATTTGGGGTTCATTGATAACTATTTCTTGAGTACTTAGTACGTGCTCATTGTTTTGCTTGTATATTTTTTTCCTCATTCAACTTTCCCACCAGAGAAAGGGGTACTTCACATCCAATATTTCTTCTCCAATACCACCAAGGTTAGACGTGTTTCTAAACTGTTGGTTTCCAGTTTTCAGAAAGGTCATATAGTTATATGTATCATACATCACCTAATATCTTCAACACTGTCTAAAGTGGCATCTTGCTAGCAAATACACTCGAAT
>CABHPP010143343.1:0-18823 GCA_902168425.1 Peromyscus attwateri
GAAGGAGGAGGAGGAGGAGGAGGAGGAGGAGGAGGAGAAGAAGAAAATTAAAATATAAAACAAAATACAGTTGCTAAGTAATAGTTGCTTGCCATGTTTCAGGGGAGGTAATCTTAAATCAAGGTCTCAAATCTGGGACATTGTTCCACATCACACTTTTGTTCTATTGTTCCATGTCACACTGAGGACATCAGAACTGCTTGTCAACACATGCTTTATTCTGAGAGTTTTGTCTCCTGATCTGCTTTCATGGCTTCATATGATAAATTCCTTATATCACCTATATTTATTTAGTAGTAATATCAACAAATACTCAGATACAATGAACTGATTTACACTTTTCCCTGTTGCTGCTTTTAATAAATGCTGTTGGCACACATGAGTATACACAAGAATAACAAACACACTAAAACACCAACACACTCTGGACTTCAAACGAGTTACATTTTAATTTCATCACGCCGAGGAGAAGTATGTATCCATTATGCTCCATAAACTTCAAACCCACCCTTGGACTAAACAGCAATTAAGAATCATTCCTTTGAACTTCAGAAGGGTGTAGCCATGCATTTATCCAAGATCAAGGCATAGCATTCTAAAGCAAACTAAAAGGTGCACCTTCTCCCACTTCTGAGACAGGGGACTGAGAGAACAAGAGATGCCTGGGACCTGTCAGCTTTTGAGCTCATGACTTTTCAGTCACACAAGTCAAGTCAAACATGCAAATGAATCTAGCCCATCCCACAGGGTGGACAGGCTCACCTGAGTGAGCCCTGACTGGAGTCGTCTTGGGAAATCCCCAAATGTGGGTCACAGAACACCACGGCCAACAGTGATGGCGGCTCACACTGTCACATAAACTCTTCCAGCCAGAAAACTCCCATCAGCTCCATTCTGGTCCAAGTCAGCATCTGCCACAAGCAGCTGACCACTCCCTATTTTCAATGGTTTTATTTAAATCCCATTTCAGCCTTTCAATTGTTGACTAATTCATGAATGCAGTGGATAGTTAAGGAGAGCTGTGGTATGTTTCTATATACATGTGTGATGCTCAAATCAGGTAAACCTCTCTCTTCTCAAATGTCTACCATTGATTTATGTAAAAATTCAAAATCCTTTCTTCTAGCTTAAAAAACAAGCACATAGTACATCATTATCTACTGTCAGCCTCTTATGCAATAGAATACCAGAAGTTCTTTCTTCTATCTAGTTATAACTTAGGGCCACCCTCCTTCCTTTCTGTCTCCCCTTGTCCTGTAAATCAGATTTTTTCCCCCAACAGAAGACTGGTAACACGTTTCATTACCATAGTCCTGATTTTTTTTTAAAAAAAAAAGAAAATAAACATGGGAAGGGAGAGCATGTTCCGCATTAGAGAACCCGTAATGCAGCCCATGAGTTTGAAAGGTGACTTTCAGATTCCTGATGAACAAAACCATGTGTCACATCAGAAGAGAAAGACAGCAGGTTCTCAGCAATTGTCGACGCAGCATTCTGAAATAAATGTCACGCAAGGAGTGGCCTTACACGGGGGACAGGAGCATTATAAGAGGTAGTCTCAGCTACAAGAAATGTCTTTGTTGGGCATCCATCCATTCCCACAGCAATTATAGGTTTGTCACAGCTGATGTGTAAGCCACTGATAGACTCAGCAGGAACCATTAAGCAAATAGGTAGATGGTGACCCTGAGTGGGTGCGAATGATGATGTTTTGAACGGAAGCGTAAGCATTCTCTTCAGCCATATTGCCTGGGCTGACCACTGAGCCACTGAGTGAGGCTATAAGAAGGGAGTTCAGCTATAAGACTGAAATTCACTGGAAAGGTGAGGTTGGAGACATAGATTTAGGATTCATGGACAGAACAGATGAGTGGACCTTAAAACCATGGAAGCAAGAGAGATATTTCACAGAGGAAGACCTGGGGCTACGTCATAGGTACTTAGAAATAATCAGAGAGAAGGTACCAGCAAAAGAGGCTGGCAGGGAATGGCTAGAGAACAGCAGCAGACCAGAGAACGGAATGAGACAGCAGCCAAGAGAGGGTGACTTTTCAAAGATCCAGGCTGCCGGATACCTCCGAAAGATGGAGAGTACAGGAAAGATGAGCAGTCAATGGGTTTCACGTTACAGGTGTTACCAACGACCTTGGTAAAACAGTTCCTAACAGTTTAGGGAAGGGAAGGTTGGTTAGAGGAGATTTTAGAGAGATGGAAGACAGTTTGGTAGAGATTGTAGTATGGTGGGAGCAGAAAAACTCAAGAGCATCTAGAGAGTGGTGGAGCATCTGTGGGAAGCTTTCCATTCAGAGGTGTGAGCTATCATGACATCTGTACAGGCTGGGAGGAGAGTGGTTCCTCAGTGAGGCAGCTGGCAAAACAGCCGCACTCATCTATAGGAGGCAAGTCCTTAAGAAGGCAAGGAGGGACGTACGCACTTAGATAGAAGCTCAGGCATGTCTAGGGGGATGAGGTGGAAGCTACGGGTACCAGTGTGAATAGACAGCACATAGAAGGAAGAGGTTTCCCATGAGCCACTGTCATCATGGGGAACGGTGCTTAGGAAAGATTGAAAAGAGAGGGTGAGGTCTGATGGCGAGGCCGGTACATTTCAGGCTTAGAGCCCCTGAATATCAGTGAGGTATGCCTGGTCTCAGAAAGAGCTAGTATTCTTTCTAGAGGGGAGATCATTTCTCAGTTGCTGTCTTTCCAAGGGCAGCACACACCTACAGCTGAGCCACTAGGAGCCCAGTTTATTTGTGTTCAAAAGCTAAAGGGGCTGATGAAAACGGTTGTGAATGACACACTACATTCCACCCTTCTGTGCCCCCCTACACTACAAGCACTATACTCAACATTTATTAAAATATTACCAAGTGTCTAGCACTGTGCTAAATTCTTCACAGGCATTATTTGAATACCCCAACAACTAAGTAGGTAATACATTCTATAATAATATCCCGGTTTTATTAAATAATGGACCGGGAGCTTACACTGCTAAATTATATCAACATTAGAGTTGTCCAGGAGAAGGGTGGAGAGTTAGCAATTACGAGTCAGGCCATGCTATTACACACAGAGTGTAAATGGGCGTCACACCACAACTGGAAGCAAGATTTGTGCCTGTAAATAGTTTGTACATATGTGAAACTGCAAACCCAAGATGTAAATGAAACAATTTGCACATCCACATGAGATGCCATAGAAAGTTAATATTCAGACAAAAAGTCAGCCCCTGTTGAACCAGGGGAACTCTGACGTCATCAAACTCGGTGCCAGACTCAACCAGAGGTGTGCTTGTAAGTTGTTTAACAACTGGCTTTTTGCAACTGGGTGGGAAGAGGTCTGACTCATCTCAGCAGTTGCCAGTTGCCAGGGTGTAAATACTTCCATCCTGGAGTTCAAGCTATCACGTCACCTCAACCATTTCACCAAAATTCTTGGAAAAGTCTCTGTGAGTCAGCTCCAGCACAGCACTAAAAGAACGCGCAGGATGAGCCATGAGACCACCAGGGAAGTTTTCTGGGATATCTCGTGAGGATAAGGGGATAAGTTAGAGATTATAGAACCACTTTGCTCTGTGACACACACACCAGACCTCCTACAGGCCAAGTTCATGAAAGAAAAAAGGAAGCATCAAGTATGAATTATAGTGACGTGAATGTATCACTGAAATTAGATTAAGGAATAGGTATGACAGGTAATAGTATTTCAGTCCTGCTCTTTCATTCGTATTACAAAGTCCTGAAAGGATTATGTAAATAAGACAACAGCTGAACGAAGGTTCAATATACAGATTTTCAGACTGGTCGCTTCCTGTGTGTAACGTGTGTGTGTGTGTGTGTGTGTGTGTGTGTGTGTGTGTGTGTGTGTCTCCAGGCCCATGTTCTTGAACAATAGTTGACACAGCTTTCCGGAAGAGGAGGCTGAGACACTGCTGTCGATTTAGCCAACCATGTAAGCGACTGAGTCTTCTGTATAAAAACAATTCGCTCAGACAGATTTAGCTTAATTCCATCTTAACAAAGGGCCGTTGACGGTCTAGCTCCCAGCTCAGGAGCAGTATGCTTACTAGAGAGGAGCATTCATAGAGGCTCGGGTGACTGGGAGGTGAATTTCAGAGTTATGTTCTCCCAGTTCCGTTTATGATTCATGTTAGCACAGACACAGTTAGATTCCAGGCCTAAAACAAGCCTTCTAGGTAGAGCTGAGTTACCTTTTAGATCAGTCCTCTAGAACTACTTCTTAATGTCAATGTCCCTGATGTCACATGAACGTCACAATATTTTTTTTCTATTTATTTATTTGTGTGTGTGGTGGGGGGAGGGGTGCAACAGACCACAGCACACACTTGGAGGTCAGAGTACAACAGAAGAGAGTTGGTTCTCTCCTTCCACTATGTGGGCCACAGGGACTGAACTTGGCTCCTCAGACTTCGAGCAAGCACCCTTACCTGCTGAGCTTTCTTGCTGACCAAAACCTACAGTCTTTCATCACTTAAATTAAAAACCTAGCCAATGGTACCTCCAAATCAAGACTCCAGAAAAATATTTTTTTTCTTTTTCAAAACAGGGTTTCTTTGTGTTAGACATATATTAATAAAACAAACAAACAAACAAATGACATTACAAATAGCATTCTTCAAAGTAGAAAGAATTGGGCCATTGGGGAATTTATGATCAAAAATTTATTCATGAACTCACTCAACATTTACTGAGTTCTTACTCTGTGCCAAATACTGTTTAGAATACTTAAAATCCGACACTGTGTCCAAAGGAGTAGGGCTTCCCCGGCCCTTCTGTGCTCTTCAAACGTCCCCCTTTGGAGTCCCACCTTGGCCTGCTCTTTGGAACCCATCTCTGTCACCTCAGAGGCACCGAAGCAATGCTCACAGTAGTGACATGCCTTCTTCTGACACAATACCTAAGCATGTTCAGTAGAGCACAAAAAAATAACTCCTGCTAATGCAACTGGAGCAGAAAGAGCTGGAGGAGGTAACCTTGAGAGGTGCGAGGTGGGGCTGATGTCTACATCACGAGAAGCCTGCCTGGTGGGATAGAGCGTGCTTGGGACTTTCCTTGGCGGGGCATCAGGGCTTTGTAAGGGGTGTTGGTGACTAGATCAGTGTCCTGGTTAGTTTTGGTTTTTGTATTTTGTCGACTTGCCACAAACTATAATCATTTTGGAAGAAGAGACCTCAGTTGAGAAAATTCCTCACCAGATTGGCTTGTGCACAAGTCTCTGGAGCATTTTCTTGATTAACAATTGATGTGAGAGAGCCCAGCCCGCTTCGCACAGTGCCATCTCTAGGCATGTGGTCTGAGTTGTATAAGAAAGCAGGCTGAGCAATCCGTGGGGAGCAAATCAGTAAGCAAGCACTCCTCCATGGTCTCTGCTTCAGTTCCTGATTCCAGGTTCCTGTCCTGGCTTCCTTTGATGAAGGACTGTGACTCGGAAGTATAAGCTGAAATAAACCCTTTCCTCCCCAAGTTGCTCTTGATTATGGCCTTTATCACAGCAAAAGAACCCTAAGACATCTAGGGTTACCGCAGTATAAGTGATCTGACACACAAGCTGGTTGAAGTTCCTAATGGCTAATAGGAAATACAAGAGTCAATTATAAATCTAATCAACTAAAAGGAAGGAATTGTCTGTAGGTGGATGGGGAAGATGCTGGGTGGAGCTGGTGGTAGAGAGGAGCCAGAATGACTGGACTCCAATATGTACCATGTTTAGTAACAGGTTGATGGCATGTCCATGGAGCAGGTTAGATCTATTCACCTAGGAGCCATAGATGAGGTCTGTGATAAATTTGGAGGTCATCAGCCTATGGTTGGTGCAAAACTTCATGAGGTTACCAGTGAAGGAAATGTAAATAAAAGACACCAAGGAAAAGATAAGAAACCTACACCGCAGATGGAGAAATGAAGGCGGAGAACTAAGAGTAGGAGGTCCTGGAAGCCAAGTGATGGAGCTGGGCTCCTCCATCAAGGAAAGAGGTGTGGCCAGCTGTGTCCATGGGGCTATCTGTGTGCCGGGTGAGGATTAACAGCCACTATAGCTTTAGTGGAGGTCATTTGCCACCTGGACAACAGGGAGGTACTGTTGGTGGATTGGAATTTGTTGGATACAAAAGACCAGCTAAGCTTAACTTTAAGAGGAAATTCTAGAAGAGTTGGGGGCTATAATAATAGGTGAGTACTTTAAAGAATCATACTGGAAAGAGAACTGTGGAAGTGGGAGCAATGATGCTGGTGTGGTTTTTCCAAGATGGGAGATATTAGCAGAATGTCCCAGGTAAATTTTATGTACATAGCTCTTTGTAAACAGCCCTCCCCTTAGCAGTTCTACTATATTCTTTACATATCTCTACCTAGGGGCTAGAGAGGGCTCAGAGCTTAAGAGTACTTAATGCTCTTGCACGGGTTTCAGGTTTGGTTACCCGAGCTCGTATCTGGCAACTCACAACTGCCTGTAACTTTAGTTCTGGGGGATCTGACGCCCTCTATTGGTCTCCTCAGGCACCTGCATGCATGTGGTGCACAGACATAAACTTGGGCACACACACACACATACACATTAAACAAACAAACAAACAAACATTTCCACCTGAAAAAAACCCTGGTAATATATAAATTCTTCAAGACCGAGATTCTGTTTTATTCAATCCGATAGGCAAATCTGAGGCATTCTTTCTACCACAGCTGAATAAATTACCAAACAACTGAGTGGCCCAAAGTAACGCAACTCTGTAAATCAGAAGCCTCACACAGGCTCACCCAGCTGAATTCATAGTGTGGTAAAGTGTTCGAGTTTTCCCAATTTCTGAAGGTAGGCTCACATTCCTTAGCTTCATTAAGGTCCCTCCTGTCCTTGAAACCAACTCAGGGTGCCTCTCACTGCCGTGCCCTCCCTCAGGTTCTGAACTCAACCATAAAGGTTCTGTTTCAGGGAAGTGTGATCAGAACGGGCCCACCTGGATTCTCTAAGAATCTTGCCACACCAAGGTCTCAGGTTTAGTCACATTTAGAAAGGCTTTTTGTTGTTGTTGTTGTTTTGTTTTGTTGTCACGTAAGGCCACTTCTTCCTAGGTGGGTCACCAATCTGCCTATCATTTGCAATGACTGATATATAAATGCTTGGAACACAAATCCTATATGGTTTTCATGACATTTGTAAGTGTTTTTCCCCCAGCCGGGAAGGGCATGAAGCCAGCACACGACAAACGTCTGTTTAACTGCCGAAGACAAACCTAGTCGTCCATGCAGACTGCTATAGCAGAAACCTCTTCTTGAGCTCGGCAGACAATGCCTGACCCAAACGGGGCTCCCTCTCTGCGAACACAGGCCGTCTTCCCTTCCTGTCCAGCTTCCGCATCGCACTCTTTAACACAGCTCTTCCCTCAAGCACCCAGTGGGCTCATGCCACATGCCACGTGAAACTGTTCATGACATCCCCACCAGAAGAACGGGTATTTTTTAACTTTTAAGTAATTTGAGGGTTGGTGAGATGGCTCCATGGGTGAAGGTGCTGGCTGCCAAGCCTGACTACCTGAGTTCGATCCCTGGGGCCCACAGCTGGAAGGGTAAAAGGGATACCCACAAGTTGTCCACCAACCTCCACACTCATAACCATGTGTTCTCCCTTCCACCGATGAGTAAATCAATAAATGGGTAACACACGTGTTTAGTTTGAATATGTAATACATACCTTGAAAAGCAAGTTGGCCTTCAAAGTTTATTTCTTTGGCTTTTGTTTTGGGGGAGAAGGGGCTAGAATCTAACAGAAATGCTCTGCATGTGCAATTTTTTTTTTACATATAAAAATAGAATCATCCTTTTAAAAGCTTTTCTGCGCCTATCTTTTTACTTAGCAACACCGATATTTTCAACAACTGCTTTGTGTGCTGTTAAGGGAGCTACAGCAATGAATTAAACCTTCATGAAAAGGGTCTTAGGATGGAGGCTCCAGGGAGGTAGAATTTTAGGCAGAGAGCACAGGGCGGGGCCTGGGTGTGGGTAAACAAATGGAGATGGGTACTTGGCAGCCCAGAAATGTGTCAACAAAATGGCTAGAGGGAACCGCCTGGGGGGAACTGGAAAAAACTCAGGTGCCAGAGGAGGGAATCCGAGCCCAGAAGAGCAGAAGGGATGGGCACCTGGAGAACTCTTAGCTGCCTTGCGTGTCCTACCCAGAGGCATTGGCTCTCCTGGGGACAGCTCCTCTGTGACAGGTGTTTCCTCAGTCAGCTCAGGGCCTGTGCAGCACATTCCAAGACTTTTGCTCACATCCTCCAGCCCCCTCAGCTGTCATCTGAAGCCTTTGCCTTTCCAAGCTCTCTCCTCCCCAGGCACAGGTCACCTCAACCTCTTGGACCTCCGGCTGCCTCTCTGGACTTTCTTCACTCATTTTTCTGGATCTCTGCTACATGAGCTAGCTACGTGTTGGCAAAGCTGCATTCCCCCTGCAAGCTACAGGAGAGACTCCTCCAAGGCCTCCCACAGCCTCGGCTGTTCCCCAGCCCTTCTGTGTAGATGCATTGCTCGGCTCCAGCCTCGGCAGGGTCATCCCTTGCCTGCCTTCTCCCTGTAGGTCTCCAAACACTCACTTTTCTTAACACACCTGCACCTCTCCTCATTAAGACACCAGAGTGAGGTATGGACTCACCCTACTCAAGTATGACCTCACCCTAACTATATCCACAATGACCTTGTTTGCACACAAGAGCACATTCACAGGTTCCAAGGCTTATTAGTTACATCCACAGTGACCCTGTTTTCACACAAGGGCACGCACATTCACAGGTTCCAAGTGTTAGGACCAAACATATTTTTGTGTGTGCATGTGTCTGTGTGTGCGCGTGTGCATGCTCTCTTATGCATGTGTGCCTGATGATAGAGGCCAGATGACAACCTCAAGTGTGGTTCCTCAGCAACTATCCACTTCGTTTCTTGAGAGCTAAGCTGGCAGACAAGGAGCCCTTAGACTTGTCCTGCCTCTGTCTCCACTGCCTGGGATTACAGGTGAACCGCCTTGCCTAGCTTTTGTTTTTAAAACATGGGCTCAGGGAACCAGCTCGGGCCCTCCCGCTCACAGTGGAAGCATTTGATCAACTGAGCTCTCTCCAGCCCTGGACATATTTTTAGGGGACAGTTTTTAGAAGGGACCTAGTGGTCTACAAAGTAAAGTAAGGCTCCCTGGAGTCACTAAGACAATCATTTGAGGAAAGGGAAGAAAATACCAAAAATATGTATTTTTACTTAATTTTTTTCCTAAGGAAGAGAAATAAATTCAGTTTTATTACTATTTAATGTGTGGATTGATACTGATGACTGCCTCATGGTTACTTGTTAGAGCCCTATGACACAATCCATGAAGAAATGGGGTCTGAGGGGACATCAGGCTCTCCTAAAAATGCCAGAACCAGAATGTGGGGTTGTACTTTGTTTTACAAAATCACTAATTTTCCAATTTCATTAGTCTTTTTTTTTTAAATGTTGACAAACAACAAGAGGTATTCTACTGTGAGGTATGTACATGGCCTAAGACCAGTTAAAAGGCTGTAGTCCTGGTTAAAGGTTACCTCACAGGAACTCAAGAGGAGGCAGGCTTAGGAGATTCTGAGGTGTAATTGATAGACTCTGATGGCCTACGTGCTGTGTTAACTTGACACAGCCTAGAATCGCCAGAGAAGAGAGCCTCAACTGAGGAATTATCTAGATCAGGTTGGCCTCTTGGTATGTCTGTGGAAGACTGTCTTGATTGTTGATTGATATAAGAAGACCAGCCCATTGTGGATGTCGCCATTCCCTAGGCAGGGGTCCCTGAACAGTATAAGTGAGGATAAAGCTTTCTGAGAGCTGCATTTACTCGCTTACCCTTGACGGTGGATGTGACACTTTACACTCCTGCCTTGATTTCCCTGTGATAATGAACTATAACTTAAAACTGTAAGCCAAACAAGCCCTTTCTCCTCAAGTTGTTTGTTGTCAGGATATTTTATCACAGCAACAGAAATGAAATTACAACAGCCCGTTCAGATATGGTAGTGAGAGATGATAAGTTGAGGCTGACTTCCCAGTAATACATGAAGGAATAATTTCATGGGGTTTTTGTTCTTATTGTTACAGCACCAGGGATAGTACCCAGGCTCTCACACAGGCTGGGCAAGTTCCCTACTACTAAACTACACCCCTCGCGATAATGTCCTTTGACTAAAAGTGGACACTCACAGAGCAATGTGTTTGTTGGATAGGAAAGGTCTTGTTTGGGCTGTTAGACTAGAGAAACCTGAGCTACATCCGGCATCCAGGAAGATGTGTGGATCTGGAGCTGAAGATAAAGGATTGGCTATCAGCAGAAGGGATGGCGGGCCACAGGAATGCACAGGCAAGCCCAGGAAGTATGCAGAGGACACAGCCTAGGACAGAGGCTTGAGAGCAACAGAGAGAGGAAGAGAGAAAATCAACAGCTCCAAGGGCGTGGAGGCCAAAGGGCAGCTAACACTAAGGTCAAGAGATCTGGACAGAAGTCAATGGTCACCTTCCTTCTGACAGTCTCACACAGCTCTGCCCCTCCACATGCCCCGGGGAACTTTTCAGCCAGTCCTCTGCTGGCTCTTCAGTGGGAGAGCAGAGGGAGGCACTGTTCACAGTGTGCAGGCTTGATTACAACTATTTGGGATATCTATTTGTTCTGTTTTAAGTTACATTTATTTATTTGTTTGCTTGTTTATTGTGTATGCATATGTGCACTTGAAAGACAGACATGGGGTGGGAGAGAGAGAGAGACTGGTGTGGAAGTTATTATAACTTTCAAGGGAAGAGCACCCACACTCCTGTAAGTAACCCTCACCTATGCTCTGTAGGAAGCCCAATAAATGTATGTGGATGTCAGAGGCCAGCTGTGGGACCGAATTCTCTCCTTGTACTACTAGGGGGGTTCCCAGGGATGTAAAGCTCTTAGCTACTGCTCCAGCACCATACCTGTCTGCTTGCCACCATGATGATCATGGACTAACCCTCTAAAACTGTAGTCAATCCCCCACTTAAATGCCTTCTTTTATGAGTTGCCTTGGCCGTGGTGTCTCTTCATAGCAAGAGAATGAAAAGTAAGATGTGGTAGTATGCAGGCTGAAAGTTAATGTCACTTGATCTCATTTCTCCACTACTATGGTTTGTCTCCCCAAAGCTGCGTGTGCTGGCAGCTTGGTCCCCAGTACGTTAGTGCCAAGGGAAGCTTGGCCCCAGTGTGGTGTTGAAGTAAGAGAACCTTTAAAAGGTCAGGACTGGTCAGACATGACTGAGTCTTTAAGGTTAATCCTGGCTCTTTCCCTGGCTCATGAGTGTGGGCTGTAATAAGAGAACCTGACACCACCCCACATCTCTCTTTCTTCCTTCCTGGTGTACATGCCCTCTTTGTGAATAGCCATTTCCTTTCTCTTTCTTTACCACGTCGTGACAACCAAGAAAACACTCAGCATGTTGGTGCCGCTTGGCTGAAACCTTGTGGTTATAAGGTCTTTGTTTCTTGCCCAGCATCAGATGCTCTGTTACAACCACACAAGACAAAAACAGAAGGCATTCTTTTTTTTTTTTTTTTTTTTTTTTTTGGTTTTTCGAGACAGGGTTTCTCTGTGTAGCTTTGCACCTTTCCTGGAGCTCACTTGGTAGCCCAGGCTGGCCTCAAACTCACAGAAATCCGCCAGAAGGCATTCTTATTGAAAGCCTTGACATCTTTTGTTCATACCTGTGGAAACAGAGTGATCACTGCCTTTGGTATAGATGTTATTATGTAATGAATTTCTAATCATATAAGAAGATCTAAAACAGTGACGTGGAGATGATTCAGGCATGTTTAAAGTGTTAAGGTGAAAGGCCATCCTAGCTAATGGGTTTATTCTGAAGTAACTCTTTTTTTTTTTAAAGATTGTTTATTTTATTTTATGTGTATATGAATGTTTTGCCTACATGTAAATATGTGCCACATGCATGCGGTGTCCTTGGAGACCAGAAGAGGGCATAGAATACTCCTGGAACTGGAGTTAAAGATGTTTGTGAACTATCATGTGGGTGCTAGGAACTGAAGCTGGGTTCTCTGCCAGAGCAGTAGATAAATTCAATTAAAAATTTTAAAAAGAGGATTTCATTCTATAAATGTCTTCCTTCCTGCACTCAGTGATTCTCAGAGCATCTTCCAGATGCTGGAAAAAGTGCTCAAGTCTTAGCAATATTTCAGGCTCACAATCCGACACCTCTCCTCTGGAAACTTTCCAGTTCCAGGGCATGGTAAACTTTCTTTTCACGACCTGTCATGAGTGACTGTCCTCTGAGACAAGCAACCACCATCTTGGGGAGTCCCGTGGTACCCCTTTCAAAAGGATCATCCCAGCTGGTCTGGATGACTCTTTATATCCCCTCATTGAGGGAGAGGGTCATGAGACCCCCATCTGAGTGTACAGCCGCTTCCTACCCCTGGCACAGCCAGCTCTGCCTTAACAGCGTGTGGCCACAAGAAGGAAGAGACTGGAATATGTAGGCTGGGAAGACTGGGGGATTGGGAGGGTTCCATCTATGAAATACGGGGAAACCATCATCCCTGCTGGGTAAAGGCTTTCAGGGTGTGGATGGTTAGGGAGGAGCACCCACACTCCTGTAAGTAACCCCTCACCTATGCTCTGTAAGGAAGCTCAGTAGACTCACTGGTTCCCCAGAGGTAATGTGGCAGAATAGTGTCTTGGTTTGCTACTGAGACCTTAGGAGAAGGGGTAGATGTCACTCCTGTCTCCCCTTAAGAAGGAATTTTAGCAACACTGTCCATAGCAGTTAGTGTCCACTCAACTCATTTGGAATTAATCTCCTTTTCTCTCTTCCACTCGATACCATAATAGAGGTACTCCACTAGATTTTGTTAAACTTGATAAATGTGTATTTTAAAGGCACTGCTAGGCGTCTATAACTAGATCCTGAGATGCGGAGGGGAGCATTCCACTAGCTCTTTGTAGATCCTCAGGGTCTAGTGCTACACATTGCACATGGCTAGTGCTTGGCGCTCAGTTATGGTCCCTAACTGATCACTCCATTGGCACTGAATGTACAAACACACAGGAGTGGGTTGGGAGTGGTGATTCACCCCTACAATCCCAGTACTCAGGAGGCCAAGGCTTGGCTATAGTATGAAGCTTGTGTCAAAAATACAGCTCCCCAATATATAAAAGCAATGCTGGGCAATTGTGGCTCATGCCTTAATCCCAGCACTTGGGAGGCAGAGGCAGGCAGATCTCTGAGTTCAAGGCCAGTCTAGTCTATAGAGCAAGTTCTAGGACAGCCAGGGCTACACAGAGAAATCTTGTCTCGAAGGAAGAAAACAAAACAAGAAATACAAGAGCACATAAGTGGACATCCCTCCTCTCAGGAAAGATTCAGTATGACTGAATGAAAGGGTCCCGCTTGAGGAATTAAGTGCCAACTAAAGCAACATTAGGAACCTGTACTTCACTGTAAGTAAATGCAGAAGGGCTCTGGTTCCCAATCTTTAGACCTTGGTTCTTTATTTCAATGTATGTCAGGTGTCATTTTACACACACACACACACACACACACACACACACACACACACACACACAGGAGAGGGGGTGGAGAAACACTTCCAACTTCATATCTAGATGCTACAGTTTTCTCTCCGACAGATCACAATACTTGAAAATGAGGGAGCACACAAAGAAACTGGAGCCCAGGTGGGTGGAGACCTCCAGTTAATTAACTTCTTTTGAATGCATCCAGAAAATTAGTAAAGACGTGAGAAACAGTTCACCCCGGTAATGCATACCTGAGAGGCAGGAACCAAAGCCTTCCGTATCAGATTTTTGCAATTGCCTAAGTGCTGTGGGCAGCTGTGCAGCACCAGCCACACCCTTGACACTTAGGGAGGGCATGTGACACAGAACACGTGTACACGAAGAATCATGTCTGGAAGGTCTGCACCTTCAAATTAAATCTAGTCATTTTAATTTATCACCTCACAAGAATGGAGAGGAGGGCATAAACTCCCTGTGAGTCACTTGTTAGACAAGTTGCTTCAGTTCTGGAGGCTTGGTTGTGAACTGAACTACAGGATCCTGAAGGGCCCCTCCTCCTAGTGTGTTTTGCTCTGCTCCCATATTTCAGATGGTGACCATGGTTAAGGACAGCCATCCTACCTCAAGGGCTGGCTAGTACAACTGCCCCTGTCCTGTGTCCTCAGAGACATAGACAAAGGTGTTAGCTGTCCAGGAAGGGGAGCAGAGGAAAGAGTGGCTTCCCCCACTAAATCTGGGGAAAAGCCCCAACAAGCTGGCATTCCCATAACCCTGTCCTAAAGGCTCTTCCTCTTCTGGAGGTGGAGCCTCACACCCCCTCTGTTCTGACTTTTCCCTTTAGACCATAGTTTTCACCCCAATTTCTTTTCTATCTTTGAATTTGGGTTCACTCACATCAAGAATGCTACTTGTCCACTCCTTAAGCCCCATGGAAGGGAGCATGTAAAAATGTCTGAAGCTCTTTTGGAAAATATTTTCATAAAAAAGACCAAAGTGCTTAAAAATATTCATTGCCTTTTGCCACATAATCAATCCTATATCTAGAAATCAATCTTTAATTTTTTTTATTTAGCCCAGATTGACCTCAAACATTTTATGTAATCAAGGATGAACTTAAGCTTTTAAAAAATATTTTATTACATTTAGTGTGTGTGTGTGTGTGTGTGTGTGTGTGTGTGTGTGTGTGTGTGTGTGTACATAATGTGCATGTAGAGGTCAGAGGACAACTTTCAGGAATTGGTTCTCTCCTTCAATCATGTAGGACCCAGGGATGGAACTCAGTTGGTCAGGCTTGATGACAAGTGCCCTTACATGCTAAGTCATCCTTCAGGACTCACTTTGAACTTTTGATCTTCCTGCTCCCTGAGTGCTGGAGTTACAGGCGTGTGCCACCACACGTAGTTTATGAGGTGCTGAGGGTTGAGCCTGGGGTTCAGGGATTCTAGATAAGCACTCTATCAATTGATCTGCAGCCCCCTGAGTTACATAATTTGGGGGCAGGGGGAAATATAATCATTCTATCTAACTGTCTACAACCGAGGATGGCCAAGTTACAGTTCGTTGAAATGATGGAATATTGTGTTGAGAAATTACAGAAACAGTTTGGAATTAAAATGTGGTGACTGATTATTTCCCAAAATAAGTGGAGGTTGGGGGAAGGGAGAGAGAGGCATGATTTCAACTCAGTGGACAAAAAAAGAAAGAAAAAAGGAAAGAGAGAGAGAGAGAGAGAGAGAGAGAGAGAGAGAGAGAGAGAGAAAATAAACCTTGTAAAATGTTAAATATTACTTCTGGGTTTTAGGATATCTCTTGTTCATTTTCATCTAATGTTTTAATTGGTAAGCTTTTATTGCTGTCAGAATTAAAACCATATTCAAATACAAATATACAGAAGCCTGGATGAAAATATTGGCAGTGAAGCCTTCCAGTAAGAGGGGTAAGGATGCGGATAAAGCACAGGGACTAATAGCCAAATGAATGGAAACACATGAACTATGAACCAATGGCTGAGGAGCCCCCAACTGGATCAGGCCCTCTGAATGGGTGAGACAGTTGATTGGCTTGATTTGTTTGGGAGGCATCCAGGCAGTGGGACCGGGTCCTGTGCTCATTGCATGAGTTGGCTGTTTGAAACCTGGGGCTTATGCAGGGTCGCTTGGCTCGGCCTGGGAGGAGAGGACTGGCCCAGCCTGGACTGAGTCTACCAGGTTGATCTCAGTCCTCGGGGGAGGCTTTGCCCTGGAGGAGGTAGGAATGGGGGGTGGGCTGGGGGGAAGGGGGGGGGGGCGGGAGGGGGGAGAACAAGGGAATCCGTGGCTGATATGTAGAACTGAATGGTATTGTAAAATAAAATTAAATTAAATTAAAAAAAAGAGGGGTAAGGATGCTATTTATTTTCATATATGTAGATATATAGGAAGATACATACATTTTTCCAACTGTATGTTATTTATAGAATTAATGAAAAAAATCTTAAAACCCACAGGAAGATTATTGTCTCCGGCTCCTGCCCCAGCTTCCCCTCTCAAGGTCTCCCTGATGAGGGAGGGCATGTTTGCTCATTAGCAACAAGATGGCCTGCCAAAGTGGCTGGGGAAGACGTGCTGGTCACTAAGTTTAGACTACAGGTGGCAGGAAGGACACTGGAGGAAGGATTAAAGCTCCAAGGGGGTGGCCTCTCAGGAAGTCCCAAGAACTTAAATCCGGGCTGTGCTGTTGAGTGGAAACCTCGCTTCCAAACATCTCAGCCAGCTGTTGCTGCCCTGTTGGTCCCGGGGATGGGAGGTGAGCGCACTTGTCTCCATGACTGCCCTGCCTGTGAACCCTCAGCAGGACTCAGTGGAGAGTAGGAGTCAAGTATGCAGGTGACCCCACTTGAGACACTGGGGTGTCCTTTGTTTGCTCCCAAGGCTTGCAGACCTCAGCAGAAGTGAAGTCGGATCCTCAGGGACAACATTTGCAGGCAGCGGGAACAGAACCCAGGAAACACCTGGACAACCATCTGTGTTCTTACACATCTGGCAGCCAGTTGAAAAGCAAAAGCCCTGAAGTGTGAATCACATGGGCTTTCCAGCTTCTTCCACTTCCTCATAGGAGATGTTGGACGAACTGCTTGATCTGTGTCTGTGTTTCCCCACTTAACTCTTTGGACCCAGTGCATCTCTGATTGATGAAAAATAAATGGTTGACAAAGAGCTGGGCAAGGTAGGCCCTGGGGAAGTCTCACAGCGACACCTCCTAGGAAGAGACAGGGTGGCATTCCCTGCCCACTTCCTGTCACAACCATATCCCTCTGGTGGTAAAAGAAACCCAGTTTTTCCCATATAGACACTTTTCTGACTTTCTCCTGGTAGGCAGGTTCCAGTCCATGATCCAGCCCCCAACTTAGCCTTACTCAATCTGGAAGGGTGTCTGGTGTTGGAGTCTGGGAAAGCAGGGTCCCCCACCAGCCACCAGTTGGTGGGATGGTGGGATCTGGTTTTTTCTCTCTGTCTCACAGCCATGGTTCCTCTGAAGAATTTCTATGTCAACCTCAAGCATGTTATTATATTATCTTTTAAAATGTGGAAAAGCCCCCTCTTCCCAGTTCCCACCAGCCTTATCCTACTGTACTGCCTCTGGTCACAGGCAGATGAGTCCTTGGACTCTAACCAACTACAAGAGTCAAGGGAACCCCAGGAGACCTCAACATAAAAGGAAAAATAACAGCACACCAAGGCATTTCCCAGGGACCAGCCAACAACGAGGAAGCCCACACAAACTGCTGAGTACGGAGAAGGATGAGAGAGCTTCCCATGTGTGTGTGCATGGGGGGGGGGGGGGGTCGTTCTGAGAGGAAAGATAAACAGAAAAGAAAATCAGCTTTCAAAGGAGAGGGGACATGAGAGTAGAATCTACCTCCCACTGCCCAGGGTAGGAAGTTACCAACATACAATGTTAATCCACAGCCTTTGGTCATACTGCATCTCTGTGACCCTTGAATATATACGAATATTTAGTACTTTTACTTGAGTAGAGACAAAGCACACTGGGATCTAAGCCCAGTGACCAGGCCACAGTGGGAATTTAAGAAAGGGACCAGATATGTAATCACTTGCTGCCTAGCTTCATAGAGTAGGTGGTGGTGGGTGATGGAGTGCGCCTCCTAGCTGATCAAGCCCATCAGCCACCACCGCTCCATTTGCTGGGGGACCAGTGTGCTTCCCAGGCCAAGTCACCTGCCTGTTGACACTAAGTTAAAATGGACTTTTTGTAGGATTCTTATGTGGGTGCTGTGGTTAAAGAGACATTCCTTTGAAATGATGTCTGAGGAGTAAGTCAAAATAAGGCAGGATGTAGCAGAGAGGATGTGCAGGTGGCGAGCACTCGGGTGGTGAGAGCGCGGGTGGCGAGGTCCTCTTTGGAGAGCACACCGCCAAGCTGAAGGTTCCTTCTCCGACTGTACCTGTGGGGCTGTCTTCTTTCTCCTCCAGCCCGCTGGTGCCCTGCAGAGGACCGTCCTTGCGGGATACTTGAGCTTGACTGAGTTCTAATGAGCGCAGTCAGCCCCCTCCTTTTTCAATATGTATGCTTTGTAAAATTGCTTCTTGGGCCGGGCGTTGGTGGCGCACGCCTTTAATCCCAGCACTCGGGAGGCAGAGGCAGGCGGATCTCTGTGAGTTCGAGGCCAGCCTGGGCTACCAAGTGAGCTCCAGGAAAGGCGCAAAGCTACACAGAGAAACCCTGTCTCGAAAAACCAAAAAAAAAAAAATTGCTTCTTTTTCATCATGGTACTTGCTGAACAGTTTAGAATGAAGAAAATTAAAAAGTTAACCATAAAAGAAGTTGCTTCTTTACATTAAAAAGTGCTACTTCTCATTACAGAAAATATATACAAGTGAAAGGAGAGATGTTAAAATACCTGCCATCACACTTACTTCAAACAAACACAGTCAATACCTTGTTAGATAATCAGAATACCCTATTCAATTTTTAAATTATATGTCTGCATATATATGCATATATATATATATTATAAAATACACCCAAATGTACCTTTTTCAAGCAAAAAACAGGATCATCCTATAATGATGTTTTTGCAACTGTTCCCTCATTTGGTTGACCAGCTCTTGTTGCTATGGATACACTTTTCAGTATCATTCTGACAGCTTCCCAGTTGCCCATCACTTGAAATACTGTATCTTGGTATAACGAATCCCATCTTTTTCTTTCTTTCTTTCTTCCTTCCTTCCTTCCTTCCTTCCTTCCTTC